>WEIU01013164.1:47328-60957 GCA_013389925.1 Aegithalos caudatus | reverse complement strand
AAAAAAAAAAAAGTCCTGAAAATGAAAAGCTGGCCATTTTTGCCTGTCTCTCTACAGGAAAAAGCACTGGGTCACCCCAGCAGCCACTGGCAGTTCCTTCTCCTGTTCCTCTGAACCACAGCTTTTGTGGTTTTGTGCTGAAAGACAGCAAGAGTGAGCCTGAGATGCCACTCAAAAGAAAAGAGAGAGTGGCAGTGGCACATGGCCAAGCTGTGAGGAGCCCAAGCCCCAGCAGAGACGAGTGGAGTGGTGCTGGAGGCAGCTGTGCAGCCGAACCAATGGCCTGGATTCATCTGAGGAGAGCATGTAGGGCAACAAGGATGATCTAGCTTCCATGGGGTTTGTTTGATGCAGCTCCTCATTGCTTTCTTGCACTGAAGGCATGTCAAGGGGGATGGATGCAGGTGTTAAGCCATTAAAACTCTTGTTTATTCAGTGGTAAATACCCTTTGTTGGATGAAACACTCTCTCTTTTGTAGACTCTGTGTTATTACAATTGTTATTATTGTGATTTTCAGTAAATTCTGATTCCAATTTATAATCTCTCCTAGCACCGCTCCATAATTGAAAGGGGCAGGGGAAAAAGGGAGCATCTTGAGTTTAATTTTTCAGCTCTCTTTTAAATAGCACAGTGCTTGCTAACAAAGTATAACTGATAATGTCAAAAGATGGTGAGCAGAGAGAGATGTATACTAAAGGTGCTGAATAGTATCATTGTAACTTTGAAAATGTGATTAGTCCTATTAATGTTAATGAAATTTTCTATAAATTTGAAATTACAGACCTACTAAGGAAATAGAATTGAGGCCTATTTTTATCAGATTTACCTGGGAAAATATTTCTAACATAACATAAACTGGTGACTAGATAACTCCTTCTAGAACTGACATATAAGGCTTAGAAATATATTCAAATCTGCTTTACCACTGCAAAATATTGTATTCTCTTTCACTATATATATCTGCATTTCAGTAGGCAGAAATTACTTTTCTTTCTAACAAGATCATCATTCAGACTAAGGTCCAGACAGTTCTTAATCAACTCATTTCAGACTAACAGATCCTGCCCTTTCAACAAGGGCCACCCTTGAGTGAGTCCTGTACCAGGACCTCACAAGCTTTCAAAGATCCCAAAGGCAAAAACAAGGGTGTGAATATGAACACAGAGAGAGTGTGAGTTTTCTCCATTGCTTGCCTTCCTGAACTGCTTTGTCATTAGGATATTCCCTGGCACTCTTTTGCCTGAGACCAGCTTGTGCTTTCCCAAACCTTACTTGGGGGATAGCAAACTCTAGAAACTACTCCAGCTGGGAGGACTCTAGAGTGACTGTCTTGTTTCAGGGGACCTACTTGGAGACAGGAAAATTTGAGATGTGTGTACTCAACCCAGACTTTGGTACTCTGCTGGTTTTGAAGCCAGGATGTGGGCCTCAGTCCCTCTTATTTAGCAATCCAGATTGGGCCTCAGTGCCTATGCTTGGGTACTTAATAGACCATGATAGTGCTGAAGCCTGCTGTGGATAAACTTGTGTAGCAAAAAGCAGTATTTCTTCAATTTCAAATATTGCAGGATTTACAGGAGCAGATAAGGGTGTGCAGAACAACCCAGTAAATTCATCTGGGCCCCAGATGCATTTCACCCTTATCCACAGGCTCCATGGACAGATCACAACAATGTGCTACAGGCACTGAATCTGAAAATATAGGGTAAAGGGTAAAATCTGGACACTTTATTTTGGAGCTGGTAACTGCTTTGGCAGTGTCACAACTCTGCTTGGCAAAAGAGATGGGAGTTCACTCAAATTTGTAGGGAAAAGTGTATTACTTCATATGTCTAGGAGAGGTGGTAGAAATGGAAATTTTGTCCCATCCCAAGTTTCTTGTAAGGAAATTCGTGAATTTTTTTTCTTTCCTTTAATACATTACAGTGCAGACATTTGATGAGAAGACTCACTTTCACAAATTATTTAATTTTACTTCAAAATTCACTTACTTAGATATAAGTTCTGTGATATGATTTCCCATGGACATTCATGAGAATGCATAAGCAAAATGGTAAAGTAATTATTTAGTTAGCTGGTCTGTTAGGATACAGAATCACACATTTCTCTTAGACTCCACTGTGCATTTTTGGAGTACACTTGGGCTACATTTAAGCTTTCTCCTGTGTATTTTTTATCTACTGCTTTATGTTAGATAACCACAATCCTATTCCCATGTGATTTTAACATACACATTGCCTCTGGATTAGTAGGACAGTACATACATAATGCACAATTTAACAATTCTTTTCTATCAATTCTATACATGAAAACAGTTTCTTTTTCTTTTTCTTTTTTTTTTTTTTTTTTTTTAGCCCCATGTGACTATTTTCATACAGCTGAAATCCCAGTTATTTGAAAATACACGTGTGCAGGTGCAGAAACATGCAGTTCTAAGGACTACAGAAAACATTGGCCAGCAACATTTCCCTGCTATGTCCAAGCATAGAACTTAATTTGCATCTGCAAGTTTTGAAAAAAAATAAAAAAAGAATAACTATTTTTCAGAGAGATGTTATCAGTAAACTTTTTACTGTGATTTTTGTCTTGTATAAATCAGAGCTAAAAATTTTTTTGTTTTCATTTGACAACATAAATAGACCACAATTAACATGTAAATTTGTAAGTTTAAAAATGTTTAAACTATATGTTAATATCCAAAGAATCCCAAAAACAACTGGGTTGTAAAGGACCTTTGAGACCATCGGTCCATCCTATGACCTAACACCTCTGTGTCAAGCAGACCATGGCACTGAGTGATGCATCCAGTCTTTTCTTAAGCACCTCCAGGGACAGTGACTCCACCATCTCTCTGAGTAGCCTGTTCCAATGTCCAGTCACTCTTCCTATGAAGAATTTCTTCTTCAAGTCCAGCCTAAAATTCCCCTGGCACAGAAGGCTGGTGGGAAAGGCTGTGTCCTCTTGTCCTGTCACTGGTTGTGTGGAAGAAGAGATTGACCTCACCCAGCTACAACCTCTCCTCAGGAAACTGAGGAGAGTGATAAAAGTCACGCCTGAGCCTCCTCTTCCAAAGGTAAATACCCCCAGCTCTCAACATCCTTCCTAAATTGGGGAGCCCAGAACTGGACACAGAACTTGAGCTGCAGCCTCACCAGCGCTGGGTACAGGGGCACAATCCCTGCCCTGCTCCTGCTGGCCACACCATTGCTGATCCAGGCCAGGATGTCATTGGCTTTCTTGGCCACCTGGGCACAGCTGGCTCATGTTCAGCTGCTATCAATCGGTATCCCCAGATGCCTTTCTGCATGGCCACTGTCCAGAGCCAGTGCCCAAAGCCTAATGTTCTTATGCTCTGTTTATTTGTTATTTCACTTTGAATAATTGAAACTAAAAAGAAATATGCAAATTTCTTGGGTACTCAGTAATTATACCTGCAGAGAATATGTTCCTAAGTACCAGTCATTTGAAGTAACACTCTGCCTATCTATCAAATCAATAATTCCCACACTGTTTATACTTCCTGGGTACTTCCCATTCAGACATCTCTTGTACATAAAATGAGTATAAGTACAAGCAGCCCTGTAGCACAGCTTTCCAGTGGCTTTATAACTTGAGAAAATAAGCAGTGTTTTATAGCTTCTCATGGGTATCTGCCACTTCTTGTTTGTTTTCTTTTCTTCTTGCTGTGGCTGGCATGTCTTTCTCTTCCTCATCTGTTTATTTGGTGATACAGTGCAGCTGCAGCAGAGAATGCATTAATAAATTGAACTGGGCCCATGTTCCTCTGGCCCAAGTGCCTGGGGTTGTTTCTGTACTGAGCTCCTGCTGTAGAGAATGCACAACAGGGACATTGAAGTTAGTTGAAGGCAGGGTACACCTGCTTGAGCTCCCCAACCTGTTTCAGTATTGCCAGGGTTAACTGCTGCCTTACCTATCTGGAAATGTGCATGAAGTTTTATATTTCTATGCTTTCAAAGTATTTTTTTCTGGTTTTACCTTCAGACCTTAAAACTTCTATTAAATACAATTTCAAAGCAAATTAAATACTTTTTTTCTAAAAGGTAAAATATCTACAAGTTTTAGTCAAATATAGAATAACTAATGAATGTTTTTAAATACATTTTTAAGCCAGACTGTTTAAAATTATTTCCTTCTTCATTTAAATATCAAAATCTAGGCTGTTTGCTGTTTTCTGCTCTTATGGTTATTGCTTTATTTTTTTGTGGTTTGGTTTTGTTGGCATCTCATGCAAAGCAAATATGAAGACCAAAGTTGTACTGCTGCTTTGGTTGTGGCATCTTCTGTAATAAAAGGAGATAATTGCTCTGAAATAATTTTGGCAGATAAAAAGTTGTTTACAATGTCTTGTCTCTTGCTTTAATTGTGCTGAGAAGACATGGTTATTAGAAACATATTTTTATAACCATTTGTTTGTTATGACTACCAGTTTAGGATTTGCCTAGTTATTTACAAAATAATTTTTCCTTGACAAAGAACTATTTCTGAAAAAAATTAATTTCAACTAATTTTTATATGTATTAATGATACTGAAATTTACAGTTCCTTTCACAATGAAAGGAGAGTTTTTCTCTGGTAAGTGGTGAGATACTAGCAGTAGGAGCCAAATAACAAGCAGCTGCATTTACATTTAAGATTTCTAATTCAAAGAAGTTATTTGATATTAATAGTTCAGACTGGTAGCATAAAAATATTATTATTAGTAATTCCCTGAGGAAATTATTTAGGAGCAGTACTGAGTACTTACTGATACTCTTTGCTGTATTTCAATGATACTGGAATATACCCAAGTCACAAAGAGTCTAGTTGAAAGATCTAAGAACTGTTAGTTATACATCAGCAGAACTATATAATTTACTTTACTGAGTCAGAGATGGATGACAGAGATTTCCTTTGAAATCCCCTGTTGTTATGGCTACAATATCTTTGACAGAGAGATATCTTTTTTTAAACCCCAAACTATTAAATTCAAGGAAAGAAGTATACAACTGATGAAGGGTTTTTTCAGACCTGTTAAAAGACTGGTTTAAAAATTACTGTTTACATGGATAAATAATTTGAGATTGATTAGTTGCATCATAAAAGAAACAATGAACATAGCTTATTGGCTTTTATTGTCTGTCCAGTTCATGTGAGACTATCAACAAGCAAATAGAGTAATAAGATAGGATTGTTCTTTTCAGCATTATATTTCAGTACCACAAAAATGTTAAATGTGCACATACATTATTATGTCACTAAGAACATTGCTATGGAGACAGAGTCAAGCATGTACAGAACCTGAACTTCCAAGAGCACACATACATCTAACCATATAATGGGAGACTTCTTGACTGTAAAGCCAATATATAGTATAGGAACACATACACAGTTTGAGATGCCTCATTTCAAAATAGTGTTTCATAAACAGAAGGGTAAGTTGCGAAGTCCCTTCTTCTTCAATAAAGAAAAGTAGTCTTGGAATTTTTGCACTGTCTCAAGAAGAACTAAAACTGAATAGCAAGAAAAAAATCAAAAAAAGGGGGACATAACTTGAGTGTATTTTAGTCTGGTTCATCACTGATCTTTCACTTCTGAGTAGAAAACCAAATGAGTGAGAAGTTTATCGGAGTAAAGAGTTAAGAGAGGGACATAAAGGAGCTGGAATACTAAGGAATGCTATTAGCACAAGATTAATAAACATGACTGATCTTCTACTCTAAAACTCTTATGTAAACTTGATTAATCATTGTCATGACTGTTAGTATGTACATTCTTTTAAAATAGAAAAGTGATTTGTCCAAAAAATATAACATTTGTGTATTCTTTGAAGAACAATTTTACTCCAAATACATGTTCTTCAATTGGTTTTAGAGCCATCTGTTACAAAACAATTTAACACAATGTTAAAAAAAAGTATGCTCACCATTCCAAATGAAATGGTGCTAAAGAAAGAAACTGTTTGTTCCCTGCATTGCTTTATTGAAGGAATAATGAATAATGCATATAGAAATCAAAAAAACATGGAAAATGGAAATGCAAGTTATATTTATTGTGAAGAAGGATCCATAAATGTTAATCCAAATTATGTATTTGTTATGTGTTTTACATCATTATAGTCACATACTTGGAATAAATTTGGGCTTGGAACAAAAATTATGCTTGTCCTCATGCAAACTTTGTGTCTCAAGTAGAAAAATAGATAATTTCTTTAAATTAAGAATAACAATCAGGAAAATAGAAACTAGTTTTCTCACACCATTAAAGCTGGAGGAAAAATAAACTTGAACTGTTTAATGATGTTTTTCAAATATGAATTAAGTTTAACAAATCAATTTTTATCATCTACTCTTGGAAATAAAAGCACATTAATACTTTAGGTCTATTTTCATTCTACTTTATAAGATAGCATATTTATTATTTTGTTGTCTAGATTTGCAGGAACAGGAATAATTAGAAAGAGGTATGTCTTGGAAAACCAGCTGCTTTTGATATATAAACTTTATCTCAGGAAACCTTTTTATTGGCTATAAGCCTGTCTTGATGGTTTATGTCATTGTATCTAAATGTTTATTAAAAAACTAAGTCATTAGGTCACCAAGTTATTTCACTCTCTAGAAGTTAAATTGGGGGCAAAGATAGAGATTTTAGGAGATGATGAGGAGTGTCTCAGTCAAGTGCTACATTGAAATGTATGTGCTTAATTCCTTGAGGACATATTCCTCATAACAGTTTAAATATAAAGGTCATCTTTAAAACTCCTGCCAGGACTTACAACTGAACCCAACAGAATCAAACAACTCAAAACAGAAGAGATGGAAAATGCTGAAAAATATTATTATAGTATGTAAGAGTTTGGCCCCAATGGGCTGAATAAACGAAGTTCAAGAGAGATGATCAGTGTTTACACAGGAGGAAAGCCTCTTCTTTTTTCTGTGTTGCTGTAATTCTGTGAAAATTCTATGAAGTCTATACCAAAATTCATCTCAAAACAACTTGTACAGATTAAATATATTCATGTGAGGTTTTCAAATAAATATAAATTTTAATTTCATGCACAAAGCTGATCCTACCACCTTCTAAATCCCTCTCGAGTAAAAGAACCCTTTCTTAATAATGGAATGGGAAATTCACTCTGTTCTCCACTGACATTATAGGTTACATTCAAATGAGTACCCTTAGCCAACATGTTTTCTTCCATCTGGACAAAACAAAACTATGATACACCTCACTCCCGTTCTTTCTGCCCTTAAGGCAAAATAAAAAATGAAAAATGTCAAACCCCAATCTTCCTAAATGTGAGAAGTGAAAAAAATTATAGAAGTTCTATCTGCTTCCTAAACAAAACCTAAGGTCTCTCTCATTTGCAAGAAAACTCCAAAAGTAATAGCGTTTACTTTGAGTATACACACAAGCCTTCACAGACAATCAAAGAAATCTGGATAATAAAATCTATTTATTTTCACCTCCTATTTTAGCTAGATAAATCCTTCACCACTTTACTACGTGTCCAGTTTTGAAAGGAACTGACATCACATATAGTCATTCCTCCAGGCTGGATCTTTTCTGAAAGAAATAAAAACATTTAAATTTTTTGTGAGTTTCAGTCAGTTACAGTTCAAATCTATAAGGAAAAAAAAAAAGTATAAAAAATACAAATGAAGTGTCTTAGTTGTTTAATTAATTGATCCTACAACTTCACTTTACCACTCTAAAATGTCATTAAAAAAAACCCAAACTCTAAAATGTTTTTGACAAGAGGGACAGATTTTTAAGGGCCCACAGGAAAATCAGAACAGAAACTGGAAAAGAAACTCTACCTTTAGCACTATGTATAAAGGTTCACATATATATACATGTATATATATATATATAATGCCTCATCCAAAAATGTATCTGAAATATATGTCTATGTAGAATAGACATTAGCAAAGTCGACCATGTTCTAAAAGATGTCAAGCTTGTTTTAAGGAATACAGCCTTTCAAATTACAAGAAAGAATTCCTTTGACCTCTGCAAAGCCCATGGAGAGCAAACCTCCAGCTGCCACATAATGAACAAAACAAGATCATAATGATAAACTGACATTAGCAGCTGCATAGCATGTATGAATAAACAACTCTTTAGTAAAACAAATCCCTTTATTGTTATAAATGACAGAACACGTATTTCATGCTGATATGACCTGGTGAAAAAAGGCTATTATTACCATTTGTTTCAGACATATGTTCTCATTCACAGTATTGCTTACAGAACTAAAAAATATTTATCTTATGGATTAGAATGCTGGTTTCTAGAAGATTCCACAGCTTTACACAATGCTCATGAGGGAAATTCATAACACCAATTATCAGAGCCTCTTTACTAAAACTTTACTCACCCCTAGAACTAAAATATATTTAAATAAAATATCTAAAATATCTTTATTTACCTAAAGTTTTCTGATCTCTGATTTCTATCAGTTGATTTCTATCCTTTTCTAGGAAACAACCACTCACTTCACAGGGATTTTAAGGTTATTGCAAAATTACACTCAGCTGAATGGAAAGAGCAAACCTGTTAGCAAATTTGCAAGATTTTGGATAGGTGAAATTCATTGTCCTCTTCCAAAATATTTTTTTTATTAGATATAAAGAGAGAAAGAAATTTATCAAGAGGAATTCTGCTGGAAAGAAAAAAAGGGGGGAAAAGTAACCAACAAATGCAACAAAGTTTAAACTAAGAACCTATAAGACTGAAAATTTTCAAGAATCATTCTAGGATGTGTCAAGGAAGACAAGTCCTACAGTAATTTAGCATTCAATATTCAAATTCAACCAATTGTTCTAAACTTTGCAAAACACCTTCATCCCTTCCTTCCCTCCCCCAAAGAAAGGATACAGAAATAAAATTAAGCCTTACATTTTCCAGTTTATTGCCACTTCCAAAACTTGATCAGCAAACTCTAGGTGCATAGTCTGTAAATCTTAGAGATCAAAGAGCCTCTCTGATCTGATAGACATTCATAAAGAAAATGTACAGATATTTAAAAAAAAAATAAGAAGAAAGAAAATAAAAGCAACTATGTCTATTAGAAATAATTCCTTTGAAATTTGAAGTCCAGACTCATACCAAGGCATTTCTAAATTATCAAAGATGGCCTTGATGTTCTAGAGTGTACACTACATTTTTCTGCTAATTTACTGTCAATATACCTCTTGAAGTTCTGAATTTCTGCAGCTGCAGCTGCAACAGTGAAGGAATTAGGAGACTGATAGGAAAAACTTCCTCTAAAGCCTGTGATTTTAGTGAAAGTAGCTATGGAGTGAAGCATTATATTGAATACACCTATTATGCAAACTCTGAGACTGAAGGAACTTCAATTGTTTTCCCAGCCTATATCAAATCAATGCTTATGATGATATTAAAAGAATTTATTAAATGTTATAAACTAAATTGAATAAAATCACAATTGTTAAAATCACCAGCCTTCTCAGTTTATTATATAAAATGCCATTATGATGACTTGTTTTTCACCTAGTCTTATCATTTACACCTCTCTGATCTGAGTCCTTCATCTTTTCATGGAATAACCATCAATTAGATTAAATACCCATGTGAACATATATTTTTCAGTGCTATAATGTATTTAAAATCTAAGATTATAAAAACATTCATGGAAAATGTCTAAAAATATGAACTAAATAAATATTATTTTGCTATCAGCTAATGTAGAGTTTGGAAAATATGCTCTTAAATTACTATTTTCTTTTTACACCCTACAGATTTTCAAACCTTGGAGTGAATTGTAGGAGGCTGGGGAGAAGACATAGATGGGCAGTGGTAAAACGGTGGTTAGAAATTCATATTCTGAGCTGAAATTTTCATTCAATCACAGATATTCAGTAGTTAGGATTTTAGGAAACATGAAAAAACAAATGCTGCAATGCAAGGATCATGTAAGTCAGTAGCTCTGCTGGGTCACCAAGATTTGTTTTTTAATCTGTTACAGATCCAGAACTTCCGCAGCATGTCTTAAATCCCATCCTGAAGGCTATGGCCATCATGTGAAGTGTCAGGAGCAGCTATCACCTCTTTCTGCTATGTTAGGGCCCTACTCAGTACTGAGGAATGAAATAAAAGAAAAATTATATCAAAATAAGACCAGTAGAAACCAATGAAAATCATGAAGAAACTCAACACTTACAAGCTGAGCTGTGAGACTAACACTATCTCAAATTAGGTTAAATTTAAATTACTTTTTAATAATAATTTTGGAGTGAAATTCTTCTTCAAAGAAATACATAATACACCATTTTAGGGATTTAATACTCATGACTGTACAGTGGCAGTGCCAGTATGTAGAAGAATGATAGGAAGAAAAGTGTCTTTTTTTATTACTTAAATAATCAGCAGCCAGCTGAAGTGTCAAAAAGCCCTCAGGATAGTTCCATACACATATACATATACTGTATATGTACCATATGTGCCCATCCATTTCACAGGAAATATCAACACAATGCAAAAGTTATAAAATAAATGCATGTCATTAAAAATTAGATCATTATATACATTACATATACTTTCTTGCAATGGCTGTACCAAACCTTAAAAGTAAGCAAGTTTTCAGCAATTATGTCATAATTTATTCTTTCTTCAAATGTAATGTTATAAACATAAAGATGGACTAGCAGGAAGGAAAGAAGGGAGGAACACAGAAAGGAATTTAACCAAAATCCTTATATGCAAAGGATCACCCATTACTAGGCTGTGACATGCTAAGAGCTTTGTCCTGCAAAAACAGTACTAACTCCACATCAATAAAACTGTCTGCATGAGTACTCACAGCTGGGTGATAAAAAGGGAAGACAAGAAGAACTGGAGTGCAGCTCAGCCTTTCTTCAGCTGTTTATGAACCTCATGCAACAGCTGGGGGCCATTGATCTGGTACATTCCGTGCAGGTGTGGGATGTCAGGCTGCTCTCTCTGTGAGGAGCTCTGCACCCCAAACAGCTGGCTCTGCTGGCTCATGTGCTTCATTGACTCCATTTCTGTGTCTCCCTCCGACAGAGCTCAATATATGGGGGGCAGAAGATATGATCACAATGCTTTCATGAGGTAGTTAATAAATGAATGTGTAGATGTTAAACCACAGCTAGTTTTTCACATGTGGTATTCTGAGAGTCTTTCACAATGTGACAGGCAACACAACATCACTGCTTTTCTCCAGGTTTTTCCAGAAAAGCAAAACAACTAAATAAACAATTTTTGAAGAATCTTAGCAAGGACAGCACTAAAGAGAATGAAACTAAAAGCTTCACCTAAAAATCCTTGCCAGCACTAAGTGTTTTTAAGCAATATTAATTCAAGACTGTTTTCTTTACTAAATAGAAAATATCATCACTTCACTTTCTCAGTACCAGAGGAATTTCTGATAGCTTTACACATGATTTGTCCTCTACCAGAGTGCATAGATGACATGTGAAAGCACTCGGTATATTTCTTCACTCAGTATGCAACATGTGTACACCCTAACAGATATTTAGGTGTACTCTGTCTAACCAGGAGACAGAAAATTGGTTGCACTACACCAATCACAAGACAAGGGCTTTGCCTTTTGGGCTCAGCCATGAAAAATACTGCAAAAAGGAACCAGGAACAGTTAAACAGAGAGAAAGTAGTGTACCACTTACAGAAACAGAGGAATATGATCAGTTGGAAAGACTGCATATATATACAACTATGCACATTGCACATGAAGGTCAAATCTAGATACAGCAAGCCAAGAACCAAAGATCACAAGAGGTTCTCTCCTGTGAAGGGATGCTGAGGTTTTCTGGACTCCAAATCTGTGTCTGTACTGGCCTGGCACAACTTTCAGACATCAGGAATCCTTTTTGAAATCTAGCAATGTCAGTGCAGGAAATTAGAGTCTTCCACTGCAGACTCCTTAGGCAGCACACCTTTCTTTAACCAGTGCTAGAGATGTTCATCTTGTATGCCTTATCCTTTTTATCAGTTAAAATAAGTGGATTCGGGGCACATGCAGTACTTAGTATGTTTACAGTTGTAGAGTATATTTCATCTAATGTGGGTTAAATACCTTTTGTGCAAGGAAGTTGGATGGGAGCTTTAAGCAAATGGTACCCTCTAGTATAAATGCAATATATTTATATTTCATTTTTTCTCAAGAAGAAAACAGGAGAAGGGGGATGTGAACATATTGTTTTGTAATTCCTCCAGGAATAAGAACTATTGAAAAATCTTTACAGTAAAATTGTTCAAATGAAAGCGGGAGTAATTAAAATAAATACTAAAAGTCCAAATTAAAATAAACAACACATTAAAAAAAAAATAATAATCTCCTTGAGATATTTCCAGAATTAGGTGGGCACAAGTTACAAAAGCAGGCTTCATGATTCTACAGTGACATAAGAAGTAAAGGTTGGAAACAGAACAGTCTTAATCTAATCATAAGCAGCTACAGAAACACTGTGTCCCAGCTGTGATCTCTGGAGAAACATATTAACATAGGGGTGTTGCTAAATGCATGTGTCCCAAATAGTTGTGACCCATGGAGACCAGCTTTAGATAATGAGCAAAAAGAAGGTTAGCAATTGCTGAATACAAGCAGAAAGTAGCAGAGTTCTACATGTATCTATCCCCATACCACCTATAAAACTTGAAGTGCATTGAGCATAACATTTAACTTTGGCTGAACTTGATATACACGAACAGGGTAAGAAATGCTTTAGTAACCCCTCCTTCTTTCTGTGCTAACCTACCAATAATTCAAGCATATTTAGACAGCTTCAACTGCAAGACATTCCTAGTATATCCTTAACCATTCTGGTACTAAATACTACATCTCAGCTCCACAACAGTGTTTATGCACACAAATCCTGCTGGAGTCAGTACTGCACTTCTCTGAGTGTCTGGCTGTCTAGATGCTTGTGTCAATTTTTGGAAAAGAATTTCCTTTTAGAATAGATTTTTGCACAGAAGAGTAATCAAGTATAGTACAATGGTAAAACCACAAAATCCCTGTAGGTTTTGTTGTTGTTGTTGTTAATGACACATGAATATTTATATATATATATTAAAAGACTGTTTCATCATAGACTTCAGCTCTTCGCTCATCCATCTACCATTTTGTCTGATCCTTCACATCTGTATATTTTACCACAGGGAAGTTAATTTTCTTCTTGTTGAACAAGAAATAGTGTAATGCAATAGCTGTGATCTTTACAGTGAATGAGGGAAACATGGAAGGTAGCAGAGCCCTATGTAGAACTGTGTCTCAGATCTAAGGAAAGCACTGCTGAAGTGCTTTTCCAGGAGATAGTGCAACAGAGGTACGCCTCTAAAATTTCAATTCATATTTGTTCATAAATTTTCTGTTCATACTATTCTGACTTGCTAACATATGCCTAAACCCATTCCCAAAACTCTGTTACTGTCTGGGATTAAATAAAGGACAGTACATGAAAAGCATATGATAGTAGCTACTAACCCACTTCTTCAAGTATTTCTAATTTTTAATACTTCTGGTTCTTTCTCCTCAGGCAGATAAAATTAAGCAGCTTTAAGATACCTTGGTTGTCTTTGTTCTAGAAAGTGGAAAAGGAGATAAGAGCAGATAGAAAGTCATT
>WEIU01013164.1:28646-41377 GCA_013389925.1 Aegithalos caudatus | reverse complement strand
GAGAGGAGAGGAGAGGAGAGGAGAGGAGAGGAGAGGAGAGGACTGCCACCTAGGTGTCTTTTATAATGTGTAACAGGAATTCAATCTGGTGTCATACTGCGTATCACTCACACTATAAATGTTGCCAAAAGCAAGGTTATAAAAATTATTTCTCTAGAACTTTATATATAATCTGGCTGGCAGTGAAAGAAAACCATTGAGGTTGGTGTAAACTTTTATTCTATGTGGAAGGTAATGAATCATTACCAAAGTTGAAATGCATTTTGATTTAACGGAATGTGATTTTGTAGGTTGCTTCATAATATGCTGATTTGATTCTTAGTAAAATAAGTGCAAAATGTCAGATTTTCATGGATAATAAAATTTTCTGTATTCACTGGTACAGATGCACTCCACAAATTCTAGGAACTCCAATGTGTATTTCCTTTGAAATTTCCTTTTACTGTATTTTTCATAGTTGTTTCTCTCACGTGTCATTTACTGCGGTGTTCTCCAATTTGTACTTGTTTTACGAGAATCCAGTTTCATCTAGACAATATTTTGTAGGGTTCTAAGAACCAGAATGGATTGTCTTCTTTTCTTTGCCTCCTTTTTACAAAGGTAGGGCTGTGAAAGTCTCCAAATACTTTAGTATTCTGGAGTCAGATTTTAAAATAATTCTATGCTGTTGTGATTACATATTTATTTAGATGTGGATTACACAGAAATCACTGGACAGGAAAAGGCCAACTCAAACAATTTTCCAGCAACTTTTCCAAGTTAAATCAAAGGAAATGTTCAGGCAACAAAGAGTTCTTTACTTTAGCAACCTATGCTTAACTACCTTAGGGACTACTGATTTAGATTCCTGTTTCCTGGTAGGTTTTTCATAGATGTTAGAAAGATGTTTCAGGAAGGTCAGGAGAATAATCATTCATTTATAGGTGTCTTTTTCACATGAAACGTCTCTGACTCCTATCTTCTTTCTACTTCAATGAAAGGTTTGGTTGCTTTTATTTTAGGAACATGACTAATTAGAAATTTAGTTACCAATTAAATTATTGTCAGTAACATCTAAGCATCTTATCTGCAACTACTGCAGAACTCATGGCAATAATATTTCCTTTATTTTCATTTTATTAGATGGTGAAAAACAGAAGAGGGTATCCCGTCTCAGTGGATAGAAAAGGCAAACAGCTGATTCAAGTAGTGCCAGAATTTTACCCATGAGATCAGAGTGACAAGGACTGTCCCATGTACACACTCTTTGCAACATTTTTAAAGAAAATGCTATTTCACAAAGTTTATTTTGCTTTACTGAAAATTTTCTAACACACTGGAATATTTATCTACTTTGAAAGTAAATAGAAGGTATACAAATTGTGATTTCTATGCCACTATTTTGTTTACCTCACATTTAAAACCACTTCATGAAAAGTAGACAAGAATAAACATTGAAAGAGAAGGTCTGGAAGTATCAGAGTGGATGTCCTGTTGTAGCTTAGGAAAAGAAGCAGAACTACTTATTAAAACAGTATGAGGTTTCATTCTTTCTTTGTACCTCTAAAACTGTTGCAGATGAACCTTACTACCCCATTGTGGAAACAAATTAAGTCCTGTGGTGATTCATTTTTAAGTTGTAACCTTACCCCAAGTTGTCATTCATTGTAACCCCTACCCATCACTCTATCCTGTATTGGTTTTGCCCTATCCCACCTATCCCATTGGTCCAAGCCTTGGACCTACCCCCTGAGGAGAGCTCTCTTAGGGGAAGTCAGGAGGGGTCAAGGTCTCTCTGCCCGCTCCTCTGCCTTGGAGGACACACGGGGCCTGCCTGCCTCGTGTTCCCCTGTGGGAACCATGTTTCCTCCCAGTGTGGGACCCCCGAATAAACCCATCTAATCACACCCTCAGAAGCTGTGTCGTGCCTTGCCTGCCCACATGCTGCTCCCCAGATGCTCCAGTAAGGCTCTGGTACCTCCCTGGACCCAGAGGAATGTTGCCTCTCACCCCCTGCAGCCGCTGGCCGGGCCAGAGAAGAGCAGGGGGGGATTGCAGCAAAGTCCCATGGTTGTTGGAGAATCCCTGTGTGATGCAACTAAAAGTCAAGGCACCTCGGAGGGATGTGGCCCTCTGCTTTAGTCCATAACAATCTTTGTACTTATTTACATATATATGTATAAAAATATGTGACACACACACATACTTGTATATATGTACATATATGCACACACACATGCTCCCAGAAGTCCTAAGAACCTGAATTGCTCTTTTTAATAATTTGACACCCTTTCCCACACTTCCAGGACAAAGAATATAATGGTGTTTTGTTGTCCTAGAGACTAGAGTACTGAGATCAGGTTTTCTGTTGCCCACTTTAAGAAGAGGATTAAAACAATTTAGTTAGTACCCATAAAGTGTATAACTGTCAATGCATCCCATGCTTCATTTCTCTTACTTCAATTTTTTCAATCAGCTTATGTCCAATGTCATTCATCAGATTTCTTTTTCCTAGAAAAAGAAAGAACAACAGTCATACTGATACTAGCTTGTACTACAAACATGGGAAAAATCCTACTTTTCACAATTAAAGAAGAATTTTTAATGAGCTTTATAGATAAAGAATTATAACAGCTAAAGACAGCATGTCATATATACTAGGAATGACACAAGGTGAAATGCAATTAGAGACAGACGCAATATTTTATGACACATTCTGTTGAATTACCATGGACAGGTGTCATGGGAATACACATGTATATGTGTATTATATACACAGAACTACAGGTAATTTTTCATGGCTATTGGGATGCATGACACACTTATGAAAGGATGGATTCATCAATAAACAAATGTTGTTTCCAGCCCTCATAAGGTAAGCTGAGTTTATTTGTTCAGCTCAACTAGAGATGTGTCATTGTGGTAGCTTATCGCAAGACAAGTCAGTTCTATGTGATGCACAGATGTAAAGAATGGACAGACTCTTTCTATGATTTTCATTAAATACAGGAATATGCTTAAAACCATTCTTTTGCATCCTGAACATAAGCATCTGTGCTGCAGCAAAGAACCTACATAGATTATGGCAGACAGTTTATGAGACATATGTTTTAAATTGCTTTCAATTCTTACTGTAAATGACTGGAATTATTCTGTATGAATAAATATAATGTAATACAGATGTTGGATGTGTTAAAATTACTAGTTTAGAGACAGCAGTTTCTGAACATATTCTGTCAATGAACCTAATTCACACTCAGGAGTTTCTACTGCTTGTCAAAAGTAACAGTATCAAATGTAACAGCTATTCAGCAACAGATAATTTAATGTATAACAGGTCAACATTTCACACTTTTCAGTCGTTTTTGAAAAGTTTAGGCTTAAAATTAGAATACAGTTTAGGCTTAACACTCTTCTTTGTCAATAACAATTATATAAAATATGTTGTCCATCAGAATTTTTTGTTTGTTAAATTAATCAGTTCAACATTTTCTTAGCTAACCCTTTCCCTGTAAGTAATACAAGCTACTATACTTCTTTCTGAGCCTTAGACCTATTGAAGATTTCCTCTTCTGCATTGCAGTACACCCTTGTTTTCTATCAAGCCTTATCAGGGCGGTATTATCTGCCAGGTACCTACAGAATTGAGCAATAATCCTCCATTAAATTTCTATTAAGGAAGAAAGGCAGTTAAACAAGCTGAACAAAAGGATTTACACTTTTTAAAATAGGAAGTAAATTAGGAAATGTATGCACCTTTGATGAACTGGAAGCTCCTGACACTATTTCTGGGATTAGTATTATGAAAGATTAATTTTTCAACTTTGCTTAGCATAAGAAAAAACCATGGTACTATGAAAAACAACCGACACCTTTTACACCAGTTCTAGGTTTGGGCAAGCCTGAAAGAATGCACATTTTATGAAGTCTTGCATAGTAACCATATCTAGTAAAATTTCTCTAACCTTAAATCAACTTCTTCATATTATGTCTAACATTTAAAGAGTCAAAGACAAAGTTTAACAAATTTCCTCCATTAAACCAAGCTCCAGAAGGGCAAATAGTCCAATTATTAACTCAATTTCCATTCACCTTAGCCCTGTGTCACATCAACCTATTGTTAATTTGGAGTTTGTTTGCTTTATCACAGGAGTATTCATTCATAGTTTTATCCTATTAAAGAGTGATCCTATTAAAGATAATCCCATTTATTTAATCTCCTTTCTGAACAACGATTTTATCCATAGCTCTCTCTGCCATGGTCCTGGAAGTCTTGCCGTGCCAAGCAGGGCTTGCAGTGTAGGTCAGAGCTTACCAGGTGTGCTACCACTTGGAAAAAAGAGATTAGCTATTCTCTCCTCTTCTCCTCTGTTCTTTCCTGAGGGACCCCATTTGTAGGAGATAACAACTTTCCTGGTCATAGAAGAAAAGAGTATTTTATTTTCATAGAGCTGGTTACCTTTGCCCTTATTTTGATATTGTTATGAGAAATGACTAAACCATGAAGCATTTTAAATTAGTCCAATAATTGAAAAATACAGGATCAATGCTGCACTTGCTAATTCAAAAATTATACAGTAAGAGGAAAAGATCATCTGGTCTCAAGGTCATATCTTGCTAAAGTCTCAGATCCACTTAAATTTGTGGGTATATGTTCAACAGTCTAAAGGTACATCCCAACATTGATAAATACTGGCAAAATAAACCATTAGAATTCCTATAAATTATTCTGTAAAACCCTACACCCTTGTACTGCAGCAAAATAAGCCTCTGAAATAACTGATGTCTGCTGGCAAGTGCAGCCCAATACCTTCCCACCACGCAGCAGGAAGTCTGTGCTCCTGATGGTGGGAGCCCTTGGTGGGTTATTACAGTACCCTGGTCTCCTTTCCTGAAAGCTGTGATCTATGAGCTGTGAAAATAATAGTTTTGTTATTCATTGTGTTGCCCCAAAGCTGTGAAAAATTAATGAGCCATACAACAAAATTCACACATTCTCCATCTAAGACTCTGATGCTTGCAAATAAATCTTTGTTGCATAGTTGGCTTTCTGCCTCCCTAAGCTCTCATGGTGTCAGTGGGATTCTGCATGGGTCCAACACAGCAAATTCATGAACAAGACTGAGCATGATGCAGCCTCTCTCTAACATAACTCTCTCTGTGACACCAAAAGAAATCCACATGCTCAGAAAGATGTCTTGCAAATGTAACTCTTGCGCCAAAGCTTTTATTTTCAAATAATAATACTGTTCCTAAGGCTGAAACAAGTATTTGTGAAAGACTTTTTTGATTATCTTCCAAAATAAAGGCTTTTAGGTAGTACTTTAGTTTGCTTTGATATTTTTATGGCACAAAGTAATGAATGAAGATCATTCCTGTATATTTTTACAGTCAAGGAACTTCAGAATCTAGAGACTCTAGAACTAATCAAACACTAGAATTCTTCTAGTCTAGAAGACTATCTAGTGTCTCAACTATTTAAAAATACCTACAGATAAAGAAAAAAGAATCAAATACTCAAAATGGAAATACTACTGTCAGAGAGTCTACAGTTTCAGAGATATCACTATCCATTTATCTGAATTCTCCTATAATTAATAGGCAGTTGTTTTTGTATCTATTGTAAAGGCATTGCAAGGCTCAGTTTCAGGACGGAAATTTGGACATTCTGATAGGAGGTAGGAACATCACAGAGACTATGTACCAATGAAGAATGCAGAGCAATAATATTTTCCATATCTATCCAATGGTTTGAGCTTTCAAACTTGCAAAAGCAATTCAATAAAGCATGATAAATACCTAAATACCTTTAGTGTCATAATTCAATATACTAGGCCAAAGAGCTTTCAGCGAAAACAAGGAAAGAAGCAACAAAAGTGTTACAGGGATTTAACATGTATTTCTCAATGAGCAAAGAGTACTAGAAACTGGCCAAACATATACAGGAATAATTCCTTTGAAATCATTGAAGTCCGTCCCTTTTGCACTGAGATTTACTTTAATCCTAATTTCACAGCTACTTTGACACTATAACAAGTAGAGCATTAGTATGGTCACTCTGAGATGACACAATAGCTTGAATGACTTTTGCTTTGGTATGGGATGCCATTATTAGAACAGAATAGCTCTTACATATCCATATTTAACTACAGTAAAACAGACTAAATAATCCATTTATGATTAATTAGAAAATTAAACACTGTATTGTATTTATCATTAAAGTACTTTAGCTGTCAAATAGAAGTAATATGTAGTGCAATACAAATTAAGCATTTCTGACATCTTAGTTAACAAGTAATTTGTTAATACAGAACCTGACATTACAATATTTTCACCTCTCTAATACCACTAGCTCATTATTTTAAAGGAAATTAATTTGTTCTGTATTTCAGTTAATATTCTAGGCTAATTATATAGTAATGATTTTGTTACTGAAAGCTGAATCTTTTAAATCTCTGACGAAATTTACAGGTAAGGCAGAAAAAGAACCATGTTACATAGGTTGGAGGTTAAATTTTTTTCTCAACACAGGGATTTTTCACAGAAATCCTTATGACAGCTTTAGAGTTATATTTACTATCTCTAGAGTTATATTTACTATAAAGAAAATGTCAGAAATTATTTAGTTGGATCCTTTCTTTCAGTTTTCCTAATATTTATTTAGCTTTCCCTACATAAACAACTTCATCTCTTACCAGATCCAGAAACTGTGATAACATCTCCTGCATAGGCCAATTTTGAAGTTTTTAAATTAATCACATAAGTAGTTGATCATTCCCTGTAACCTAATTGTGTTTTGCCAAGATTTTCTGATGGGACCACTGATTAATCATCTACTTCTGTTCTCCAGTTCTGCCAGACGTTCTTCCTGGCTAGAAGCAAAATTTATAGCAATAGAAAAAATTAAAATAATTCAGAATGCTAGTTTCTGGGTTTTGTCAACATGTCAGTTCTAACCAGGTGTTCTTTCTGCACACATCTGGGGGGAAGACACAGAGCCACAGGAACTTCTGAGGTGTTGATCTCATCTGAAAAGCAGAAGGTGGAAGGATGCTGGGACTCTGCAGCGAGTTTAAGATCAAAAGCGCATCACTTCTGTATTCATATTCAAGATTCCATTTTAGTTCTAGGTCAGGTAAAACAAAACAAATTACTCCTTGTATATGCTGTGTTATTTTTATCAAGAGTGTTGTGCCAGGTTCATATCTCAAAAGACTGGATGTTTAAGCCTTCAGCTTTGCAACACTTGTAATCCAATGGGCCTGTTGATTCAGCACAGTGGTCACTCCAGTGGGCCAAAGGGTCATGTTGCAATTGTCTTCCCCTCATTTAGACTGTTATATTTCAGTAAAATGAACTCCTCAGGCAGTGCAGAGCAAACAGTGTGTGGCCCCCAGGACTGCATTGAAAACTAAATGTTTTTACCTCAGCACTTTTAAGACTGATACTGAAATACCTTGAGGTAATTCAAAGACAAGGACTGGTAATCTTATTACCTTTGGAAAGCCTTATTTCTGCAAACAAGAAAGGAACTGTATAGGGTCAATCATCCTCAGAGTTTTGTTATATTTTACTATATTTATCCCTAAATTGATATTTAAAAATGGATGTTGACCTTATGTCTGTCTTTTACACGCTGAAGTTACTTAATGATACTATTTCTTTTTTATCTATTATGTCTTTTTCTTAATATTTGTGCATGTTGTCTTTAACACAAGCTGAATAGAATGTGTCTGTCTATAACACCCTATATGTGAGAGCTAATATCCTAGAAAAGCAAGATATTATGCTGTATTCCTGTATTTCAAATCATCTAATTAAAGGAGTAACATTCACCTGACACTTTCTCACAGAACTGATACGTAAACAATGCTCAGTGTTTCCTAATTTTTGAAACTGGCATATATTGAAATCCTTTAAGTTCAATAAAATGTAACAAGTCCAGAGCTAGTTAAAATCAGAGAGGGGTACCCAGCACTCGAAATAATATGAACATTTTCCAGGTAAGTTTTTTTTAAGGCAACTTTCATTACTTCATCTAGAACTACATGTGGAATTTTCAATGACACAGATGAAATTCCATGCCAAAGACAAAGGAAAGTCATCATGGCTATCTACTCCAAGTAAAGTAAATTATTGCTTCTTTTATTATTCTCCCAGATTTAAGAAAATTTAAGCATCCAGTGTTATGGATAAAGGATAGGTAGTTTCAATACAGTAACATTTGGATTTGCATCTGAACCTTCTCAGATCTAGAAAGAGTTTTCATTACTTTTAATACTGCTCATTCAATGTTATCAAATAGTTTTGATATTCTGAAAAGTACTTAAAAGTTGTGTCATGCATTTTGAAGGATGAGAAAGTGATTTACCCAGAATAACGCAACAAATCATTTCAAGAATCAGGGACAAATGTTAACAATCCCTATTGTTAATCATGTACTCTACCCAGGCAAAGATACTTTTAAAAGAAATAAAAAGGCCGTTACTACTTGTAACAAGTTCAACAGTTACGCTTTTATGATGAAATACATCAGCTTACTGAAGTAACCAAAAGTCTTCAGGTTTATAGCTGGAATGGTCTTGTTTGTTGTCTACATACAGTAGGTGAAGAGCTAATGTGTCACTTTCCAGACTAGAAAAGCAAATACCATTAGTATTTTTGAAATCTATCCCAGCTCCAAGTGGTTATAGAGTAGTTGTTATACTGTAAGAGCTGGCCTGTTGCTGAACTGAACAGGATACCTGGTCTAGACATTTAGGCACAGATGACAGAATCCTAAATTATGCTCTGCTTGTATGTATGTTGCATATTTCATACATTTTAACTGCCAAAGTTTCAGTGAGCAAAAATGCTAGGACAAGTATATATTTTTTCAAGGAAATCAGGTTTATAGTACTTTCTTTTTTAATTCAATTATAAAATTACTTTTTTATGTTATTTTTGAAGGAGTAAGGTTTAAATACCACAGCAATAAACTTCAGAAGGCAAGCTGTTTTCATTTTCTACTAGTATTCTGTGATCTCTACTAGTCCAGTTTCTTCCTTCTCACAGCACAAAACATGATATTCAGCTGAAGATTTTCACTGGAGTCAGGGAGCCCTAACTACTAATCTTACCCCTCCAGCGGAGACAGAGGAGAAAGAGTAACTTGGAATGCCTTTCCTCACAGGGAATTTAATTTGTGCATTATTTGGGATCATAACATTCTTGTAGTTAGTTTGATAATACCAAATATTTTATCAGATATTCAATAGAAACAATACCTGAGTAACAGCTTCAGAGTAGTTGTTGTTCAGGGCATTTATTCATGACGGCATATCCAAAATGATCTAATGAAAATAGAACTAGAAACAAAACAGCTTATTTAGAAACATCCTATGGCTTGATGATCAGGTCACCATTTCTGAGGTTGTATGATAAACCTTATTTTCTACATAAAAGGAGGAAAAGGTGTTGCCCTCCATGTAATCCACTAACCACAGATGGAGTACTTGGCAGCAGATAAATAACAGTGGAGCTGCTGGCAGCAGCAGTAGCACCAATTCAGGGATTTTAAATATAATCCTAACATGCTTTCCTCCAGCTAGAATTATAACCTAAAGTTAACTCAGCTTCATTATTTTAACTCAGTTTTTCACATCTGTCAAAACTCCAATTTCCAACTAAATCTGGAAAGAAAAAAGAGGACTGAAAAGGAGACAGGTAGAGGTGGTATCTTGTACAGCTTTTGCTTTCCAGGTCATGAATGAGATCATTCTCATTCACTTTATTTTTGGCAAGTAAATATTTCCCACAACAGGCTTAATAATTGCAAAGGAAATAGGTTTCCTGTGGGTGTTGTGAAGTCTTCCTCCTTAGAGATACCAAAAACTGTCAGGATACCACAGGAACTGACTGTGGCCTCTCTGAATTAGGCAGTAGCCTTGATGAGTTGTTGAGGGAGCCACGCTGTGTTGGGTGAATTGGGAGGCTTGGATCAGATGACCTCCAGAGACACAGTCTCCGTGTCTCTGGGTGGTCATCCATAAGGTCAAAGGGAAGGTCAAAGGGAAGAGTGAGGTCAAAGGGAAGAGTGAGCAAATATGAAACAAGTAAATGGATGTCAACCCTTCAAATAAAATGAGATGAGAACAAGCCAGATTGCAAAGTCCATCAAAAACAAATTATTCCAAGGCAATCTCTTTTCTTACTCAAACAGCTGCCTGAGCAAAGGAAAGCACTAATCACTTGTATTGGGTTTGTCTAGAAAAGCTTTTGATAAAGTTGCACATGACATAACACACGACTACAGAAGCATGAGCCAGAAGAAAACAATACTGGCAAATGCCAAAATGCCAGTGGTCATTACTAGCATACTGTCAGCATAGCCATCTTGGCTGCAGTTTCACATATGTCTTTTATAACTTAACTCCACCACTACTCAGATTTTGATGGGGAAAAATTGGGGGAAACCCCATACATGCTCATTAGATATAAACCAAAATTAAAGAGAGAATAAAGGACATGTTAAAAGACAGGATCTGAAAATAAAGTTACAAATTTCAAGTCAGGGTCTGAAAGGTGCTACTTAGTTATACAAGTTTATCACCCTTGTAAACTCAACATTTCTTACAGGTAGAAGAGTTTCATATGTGTTTAGATAAAAATATATTTATTTGTATATATTTGTGTGTATATGAATGCCCATATATGTATATGTGTATGTATGTATATGTGTGTAAATACGTATTTATATGCTGGGTTTATTTGTGTATATGTACTTAAACATCAGCCAAGGCAGGTGAAAAATAATGTCTTGGACAAGATCTCCCAGGGAGGAACAGAAATTATTCCATTCCATAGGATCTTCTGAACAGGAGTCAAATCAAGTCTTTAGGAAATTTTGACAATCTGCAATTGAGTTATTACTCCCTTAATTGAGTTATTAGCAATGTCTCATTGGAAAGGGGAGAAGCTATGATAGATCTGGTAGGCATTTGACCTTTCTGCTGAAAAGATCATTACTATCAAGTAAGATTAAGAGTGGTTTCCTGTTCTAGTCTGACTTGAAGCTTAGCCACACTGGGGAAGATCATATGCTGCAGGAATTGACTTACATTTGGAAACAAAAATATACTGGAAACAGTAATGTAGAAAAAATTTGAATCCCCCATCCCTCTACCCCCCAAAACAATAATAGAAAGAAACACTTGTGAACATGCCTGCAGCATTTTCATAGCCATAAACTAACTAAATAAAAATCATTTTAAAATAATATACTGAAATAATTTGTCATCTATATGCACTGATAATTAAAATTTATTTTTCCTAGTTTTCATTCTAAGGAAAATCTTGGCCAGTAATCCTCCCATACCACTGTTCTGCAACTAGTACATAGACATTCCCTAGACTTAAGCTCTGACAGGGAAAAAACCCAGACAACATCAACAACAAGTTAAAAAAAGTCAGGGAGTCAACCAAAATATTGATAAGCCAAAACAAAGTATATATTCCTCAATTCTTGTGCCTACTTTGTAGAATTTTTTTAACAATATTATCCACTGCCCTGGAATTATTAGTTACATTCTCCAATAGAGAAAAGTGTTTGCATTTTCAAGTGTCAACAATAAGCAGCAGCATATGTATGGAAAAACAGGGCAAGCTTACTAACTGATTAGTGCTGATTTGTATTCCATTTTAGAGTCACTGCAAGTAATCAAACCAAGAAAGTGGAGAGGTTATCCAGAATGACAGAGTAAAATTACTGAAAAAGATTTTGTCAATTTATACATGTAAATCATATTTAGATGGTGATACCAGCAAAAGGAAGTGAAGTAACAGGTCATGATAGCACAGAGCTTGAGGGACAGTGTGGATGGTTACTGGAGGTGAGATTGATCCTTTTCCAGAATTCTCAGTTTTATACTCTGAAAAGTAAATAAGCCACTTGTGAGATTAATTTTAAAAGTGTTTAAACTGCTTCAGTCTTACTCAGTAATTTGTACTGCCCTCAGTTATGAAATCTATGAAATAATGTTTTATGGCTGATTCATCCACTAATTAGTCTTATAAAAACCAAACTACATGCACAGACTCCACCACCTGCAGCATCTGATAAGCTTTCTTAGGCTGTCTGTAAACATGACATCCCTTCCTTAAACAAGTCCAGGTGCTACATCACACATTATTCACAGCCTGTTTTCCTTAGGATAATCAGTGTCTGGTGAGTAGTTAGGTCAGTTGGACAAACACTGCAATTTTTTCATGTTACTGTATGTCCTTGGATTCCTTTCCTATGGACCAGTACAATTAACAGGTCATGTTATCTTCCTCAAATCTTAGCCTCTCAATATCCCATTCACCCAGGAGGGTAATCATCTCTTACATACATGAAAATAGGTTTAAAAAAAAAAAAAAAAAAAAAAGGATTTTNAAAAAGAGTATTGTTCCATATTCAAAACGACAAGTAAGTCCTAACTTTAACCTTTGTAAGACAGCTATCATATGGACTAAATGGTTTGGCTATACCTGGTTTGTTTACTGCATAGGAATTCACTCAGCCTTTCAGGAAGAAGAAGCTACGACAGGAATGTAAAAGAAAACCTCAAACAAGATGGTCTCATGCTTGAGAGAGAATGTCAGTATGGCCTTGCTAACTTTGCTTAGTCACTGTAGAGCACACTGCTGAGAGGAATGCTCACAGTGGGGGGGCTGCTGATAGGTAAAAAAATGTAGGCAGGGACTAAGTATTTTCACAGAAGTATAGAAAT
>WEIU01013164.1:1718-28635 GCA_013389925.1 Aegithalos caudatus | reverse complement strand
AATACAGTGAATTAGCCAAACACTTGAGACAGCTGTTGCAAATGTCTGTCCTCTGGGAAGAAGTTTTCTCAATACTAAAGTACAAGACTGTTACACAAGACAAAACAAGAGTGCTCTGAATTGCTTACCAGCTGGCAGTGCAACATATTTATGAGTACATATGAGGCACAACTGAAACAGATAATAAACCATCATGTTCAAGTACTGAAGATTTCTAGTAATTTGTATGATTTTTTCTGCAAAGTGAATGTGAAAGTTATTTATTAATTGTGTAATACATTACTTGTTAAATAGGTAATATCAGGTAATATCAGCAAGTTAAAGAGTTTTGTGAGGCAAATATTGATATGAAAGACATAGATAAACTATGAAGGAATTCTAGCTGAAATAAATGGAAAGACCACGTGCCAAAGCCTGCTTCTCAGTCCGGAAATATACAACCTGAAAATCAGAAAGCACCAAATTATTAAATTTCAAGTAATAAACATGAAAAAGCCCACTGGAGGACTAAATTAAGAAATTTAACAATAGAGTCTATTTTAAAAATGTGTCTCTTTTTGTATTTGTGTGGAAAAGCCAATGAAATACATCAGACATGGTGGGCTGATGCAGCCCTGTAACTTCTAGGCAACTGAATTGCACCCACTTACTGAGGAAAAATCAGCAAAGGTTTTCTTCTCTTCTTGCCACTGAATTCTTCACAAGTTAGCAGAGGTAACACATGGTAATTTATGAATTACTTAGTTCAGCAACTGCCTACATTTGCAGGTTTGACAGCCTATGAACCTGTATGTGAAAGCAAATATTAAACTAAATTCTATCCTAATTATTAGGTTTTGTTTTACTCTTTTCAAACAACTGCATTTTTTTATTCTTTCTACTGCTAATGTATACAAGACAGTAAAAGAAGTTTTAGCAGCACCACTCATAACTAAATTCATTCAAAAATTGCTGGTAACTTGACAGCTTCTTGAATCAAAAATCAATTTATTACAAAGCATTTAATGAAGAGAAATAGAAAAGGAAACAACCTGAAGAAATAAAATATTTTACGAAATTACCAGCACTAAATGGTATAGAGGAAGTTGGATTCCCAAAAAAGTGGTTAACCCTGCCAAGAGGAACAGAACTTAGCAGTTGTATCAGATTTATACATCACAACTACCTCTGAAGTACCAAGGACACAAGGTCTCTGTTCCTCTTCTTAAAAGGTGTAGCATGTCAAGGCACTGAGAGAAGCTACACATCCCTGGATGGGAATTGTAATATGCTGCTGTACCAACAAAACTTTCTGACGGGTACAATACTAAATGTGCATTATATGTGCATTCTGCTCTGGAATATTTAAAGTATCTCTCAAAATCATATGATGAATTTATTTTAATGCCAGAATAACTGCAGATATTTTAAAATTAAATATTCTGTGTGCAATGTCTGTGCAGGGCAGATGTGTCAATGTTGAAGCAGAGCTTATTTGTATAAATAAGTGAATATGCCATACAGATAGAACTTAGTAACTGATAAAAGAGGTTATCACTACAGATCAAACAACCTTAGTCAAATCCTGGGGGGCCAACCCTGTCCTGGGGTGCATCAGGCCCAGCATCACCAGCCAGGCAAGGGAGGGGATTGTCCTGCTCTGCTCTGCTCTGTTCTGCTCTGCACTGGGGCAGCCTCTCCTCCAGTGCTGGGGGCACAAAACCGCCCCCACAGTATTAAAAAAACCCATTAAGTTATCAGGCAGCATCCAAGCAACAGCCAAGAAAAAGGTGAAGGACCTTGAGCAGAAGCCACAAGAGGAGTGGCTGAGGTCACTTGGTCTGTTCAGCCTGGAGGAGACTGAGGGGAGACCCCACTGCAGTTATAACTTCTTGTGAGGGGAAGAGGAGGGGCAGGCACTGATCTCTTCTCTGTGATGACCAGAGATGGGAACTGAGGAAATGGCCTGAAGTTGTGTTGGGAGAAGTTTAGGTTGAATATCAGAAAACGTTTTTTTACCCAGAAAAACCACTGGGCACTGGAACAGACTCCCCAAGGGGGTGATCGCAGCAACAGGCCTGGCAGAGTTCAAGGTACAGGCTGTGATTCTTGGGGATGGTCCTGTGCAAGGCTGAGAGGTGATGTCTGTGATCCTTGAGAGTCCTTCCAATGCAGCATATTCTGTGATTCTCTGATTCTGTAATTGTTTCAAGGTCCTTTTGACTGCTGACCTATTGCAGTAGTCTTCTACCATGGCTGTATTTAGATATGTTATGATTAAATCATTATCTGTTTCAATCTTGTGACTCAGATACATGTTTTCTTATTTCTTACTGATTAACTCTATTTTTTCTCACCTCTAAAATCAGAGGGAGTACAGAGTACCAAATACGTTACTGGAACTATTTTTCAGTATAAGTTGTCTTCCATTTCTGTCAAAATTATATCCTATCAGTCATGCTTTCCCTTCCCATTTTGTAATATTTTGGGTTGCCATTTATGGAGAAGAGCAATGGATATGCCTTAAATACAAAAGACAAGACCTGATATCATTCATGCCTGGTATATTTTACTTCTTGTTAGTATTTACGTGAATGTGGGAAGTCATTGAAAGGCCCTTAAGTACAATTTTAATGCATTAATTGCAACTTCTTAAAGCTGAGGTCTGGGGAGATATGCTTTTTCCCTCTACTTACCAGTTGACTATATGCATCATTAATTTCAACACAACCATGCTGTTCTTAGTGATTGTTTAATATGGATCAAAATTTGTTTTATTTAATTAGGCTCACTTACTCAAGAACACATACCTTGCTACAGTGTTGATATCACAAAATTTTCATTAACAGGCACCTGCCTCAGGAATTTTTCAGAAAATTTTCAGTCATTACTAACGACTGCATGTATCATGACCCAAAATTATCCTATTACAGAAAATTTCTCCTGTTATAAAAATTGCTTGTGTGTGTAACAACAATCACAGTTGTCACATTGCTTGAAATTATTTATGTTAGATAACAAAATGAATTGCAAAGACATGATTGCATGGGGTGCATTTCTTCCACTCACTTTAAAAATAAACCAAACAAAATAAAAGGATAAAGATGAAATCTACAGGAATTGAAGTGAACATGAAGTAAAAACTACAACCCTTTCTATGTTTTACAGATGCAGTGGAAATGGCAGTGAAAGGAGTGAAGTTGAAGTACTAGGCTAATACTTTATCTCCTGCCAAAAAAACCCAAACCAAACCAGAAAAAAACCCAAAACAAAATCCCACAAAAACAAAAACCACAGAAACCCTTACACACAACCTATTAGTCTCATTTCCTTGCACATGAAATAATCTTTGAAATGCCTTAAAGATGTCAACTAAACGCCCATACCTCATCAATAAAGATGGAAGAACCTTGCCATGAACTTGCAGAGGCATTGACTGTGTGGTCTGAACTCTGAAATATTTTCTCTGTGTGTTAGTAACTTGCATGATTTATACACCAGGTCTAGAAATCTTAAACACTGCTACCACCTGCTGGTTAGTTTACATTTGAATCTACTAGCTCATCAGCAAAGCGAGAAAGGAGAAAAGGAGGAAAAGCATATTCTGAAATGCTTTTCAAAGATAATTTTGCTTTGCTATTCCATCGACATTATCTAATTCATCTGTTTCTGTTGTCATAGATGCAAAATTTTAGCATCATAAGTTGAAAATGAGTTGTTATTTGCAGACTAACTTACAGCAAGAGTGGCCTATGATATGACTTTCCTCCATTTTAGATTTTATTTCTTATAATACATCCTGTAACTAGGTCACTGTTGTCTGCTCTGTAGTTTTCCATGTTAGAAGAGAAAAATATGTCGGTACTCCATACTACTTTTTTTACCAGCTGCGACAGTGTTGAATTCATTGCTATGGTGCCTGTAGTTCAGAAATGAAAAATTTAAAAAGTCTCTTGAAAAAGTTGAAAAATTCAGCAGCAGCACTTCCTTTGCATTAAAAAGACAGACATACAGTAGTTGTCATACCAACTGAACCTTGCAAGGTTGTGCATGGAAAAGTTCTTGTCCCTTAATGTTAATTAAAGTTAATAAAAGCAATATAATTCCATGTTTAAAAACTTACTGTATCTGCCTTAGCCATTAACAATTCATACAAAAAATAAAACACTACAATCACTGAAAAGTATGTTTCACTAGAAAAATGCCAAAAATTTCTCCTAAAATTATTTATAAAAAGTTGTGTACCAAGAAGTTCCATTAAAAATCCAAATAAAGAGGAGCAAAAATCCCTTTTAAACTTTTTTACTGCTTGGAAAAAACCCAGCCAGTAGCATCCAGCAGTGAAATCCATGGGCAAAAGAACAATGAAGAGTCTAAGACAAGTCTATGCTTGGATAGACTTGGTCCAAGCCTATGCTTGGATCAGGATCTACACTTCTTTACATTTTCTTTCTTTTTAAAGATATGGTTATGTTCCAACCCAGATTACAGGTTTAGATCAGAATATCCCTAGAGTACAAGTACTCTCTGCTGACTCCAGTAATTTTAAAATGAGGTAATTGGTGAACATGGTGACCAGGGCTGGTGATGCATGTTTGTCTAGTTTGTCACTGAAGAACTGTATTGCTGCAAACAGTAATTTCTTGATAACATTAAATTCTTCTGTATTTTTTTCCAAAATTCTGTGAAAATATCAAGATTTTAGTATTTCTCTCAGGTCAGAGTGAAATGTTAGGCTAGTTCTAAAGCAGAGTTAAAGTTTTTTAGTTTTATTCTCCATGTATTATAATGTTAGTGTTCAGCACAAAATACAAGAAAGTCTCTGTGCAAGATACTAAATTGTCTAGTGCTTGTATATGATACAAGTGAAAATTCATTAATTAATACCAGCCAAGTCTTGCTGTGGTATAATCAAGAACAGAATCTGAGCCTTCAGTTTTAGATCAAAGGAGGGAATTTTGCCATTATATTCTTTCTTGATTTATCATCCCATCAAAAAATCCCAGACCTGAGCTTACAGAAAAAGGTGCTTTAAACTTTATGTTTCAAAAACATTTAAGTGCCTCTTTTGTTTACCCCTTTAAGTATTAGTTTTCATGAGAAGAGAAGCAATCAGACAACCAAAAAGACAAAAAAATACAATTTTTGCTGTCATCCTTCCAGCTTGAAAGCAAGATATGGTAGCAACCTCATAGAAATGCCTCACTGCATTTATAAGATTTCTAGACCATTTTGTATACTAGATAGCTCTGATCAATCATCCCTTTTTAATGCTTATGTTAACAAAACTCATGTATTTTTGTTGCATTAGTCAGTATTATGCCGTGATGTTTGGGTGGCTTCTGAAACTGAATAAATTTGTCCTACATATCCTAAAGTAATCAAATATTTATAGTGATGAAGTAACAAATGTGGCTTTAGTAATTGAATTAAAATGGACTGCCAAGCAGAGAGGAGAAAAGAGGAATAACCACGTGTCATATGAGGTGTAAGTTCTGCTACAAAACTTGTTAAGAAAAGCATCACCTGCATTGGCTTGTTTCTGCTCCTATTGATGCCAGAGGGGCTAAGAAAGGCCATGCCTAGGCACATTCAAAAATTCTACCCTAAGGTTCATAAACTCTTAAAATATGGTGACCAGGCCTTTTCTTTCCTCTGTCATCAATACTAGTTCCAGAGCAACAGCAACAAGAAACTAGTTAGTGTATGCAGTTACCATGTTTAAAATATTTTTGTTAGGATTTGATGCTGTGTGGTAGTGGCTGAACCTAAAACTGGAAGTTTCCTGTCTTACATCCACTCATATGCCCTACTGTGGGATCTAAAAACATGTGGTTTACATGGGAACAACAATTGTTCTGTCATTTTGTGTGCTAAACAGAACAAGTTCCAAGAAGCAAACCCTTAAAAGTTTGGAAAAGGTTGTTCCACTGCATCAGTTGTTCCACCTTTGGCCCTTTCCAAGGTTCCACATTTGGCTATTTCCTGAGGTTGCTACTATGCATACTAACTAAACAACTTCTCAGCTGAGCCTGTTCAGGGTGGCTTTCATATTTTATATCTGGAAAAGAACCCAAACCCCAGCACTTTTACAAGAGTTGGATTGTTAAGATTGTTTGCATATCAAAACAACTTTAGAAATAAATTAAGCATACAAATGGTTCTATTTTATTTCTAACAACATCTCAACATCTGATTCATTTCTTCAAATAAATTTCTCTTTGGCACAATGTGCACATGTCTGAAAACCACCATATAATTTGGCACAAGGCTATACATTTAGCAACCTCTGCTCAAAAAAGGTTCAGAACAAGAACCATGAGGGATATCACAAGCCAGCATCGAGGTGTATTATGTGAGTAGCATGGGAAGGATTTCAGAATGGTTGCTTGCACCATGTCCAATGAAAGCCATTGCTATTATTTTCTTGCTTTTAGGAGCATTGAAGTAATGTAGAAAAAATGCATGTATGTATCTAAGCCTTTCTCACTCCATTCAGAATGCCTCTCCCTACCTGAAGCTCACTTAAGACCTAGAATTTTCCATTTCCCAGAAGACATTTTCAGATTTGTAACCTTCAGCATATAGAACTGTAAAAGTGTTTTTATTTACAAGTAGTCAGAAATTCAGACATTTAACATTTTGTTTGGGCATCCATCACAGCCTATATGTACCCTGAAAGAAGTCCTATCTCATAGTCATTTCTGAAGTTCTGTCCAACAAAAGTTTGCATGACACAAAATAAATTCCATTTCAATTGGGGAAATAAATAATGTGTATCTCTTCTGTGTATTTATCACCTTAGTGGGAAGAAGGAAAATGTAAAAAACAAACAAAACAAACAAACAAACAAACAAAATAAACCCCCCAAAATACAAACAACCAAATGAAAGAACAACTAAAACCTAAAAACGAAAACCTCACAAACATTTAAATTCTGTACTTGATTAAAAGTTCTAGAATTACAAGTAATTAGCTTCATATTTCTGTTTGAGAAGGAGTAACATTGTGATCCAGCTGGTTGTCTCTTACCTGCTTATTCCCAAGGGAAGCACAAAAAGAAATTGGTAGAAGTGACATGACCCAAAACCAGTGCTGGATCGCCATATATGTCCAATACCTGGTGACACAGAGGCATTAATGCAGCTTTGGTTCATGCAAAAAGCAGCACCACAATTGTAGCAAGAGCATTTTTGTTCCACGAATTGTACTCCAAATGATGAACGAAGTTTGCTGAATTTGGTTCTCAATAAAATCTTGCTCAACTGCTTTACATTAATTAGGGGGGGGCGGGGAAAGGATAATATTCCATGTGTTATCTAATACTAATTAATTTTATGTTACTTGGTTGGTACTTTAAAAATTATTTTTAGGCTCATTGTAATTTGATTATACTTTTTAATGAGACCTCCTGAATATTCACACTGATAGTATCATTGATGGCAACACTACAGAAATTCGTAACACCTTTTAAAAGAGATGGGATTTTGAAAAGGCTAGGCAAAGGGCATGGAAATAAAGCCTTCTGTCTGTGGTTCAGTGGAGAATCTGGAGGCTGCTGAGGAGATGAGATAAGAAGGGGAGGTGGCCCTCCAAGCACCTGAACGTGTGACTTGAACATCCCTCTCAAGTGGTGTGGTAAGTGGTTTGATTCCAACCATGTGACATTTTCATTTCCAGTTCTGTTTCTGGGACATATCTTTGAAAGAGAATTCCCCTGAAGGCCAATTGGATAAGCTTGAAAGTGCAGTGTTCACCTTCTGCTTATTCTTGAGAAGGTACTTGATATTTCATGGGCTTTCTGACAAGATGGGATTCTATTCCATTGTCTGCATAGTCTTCATAGGCAAGAATTTCTTACCTTTCTCAAGAAATCAATGTAACGTGAAAAGATGAGCTTCTTAAATGCTCCTAAAGAAGCTGGTTGCCTTTGATAATTAGTGAGTGGTTCCTTATCAGTGCAGGGAATGGGAAAGCAGCTTATATTAATCCAACTCAATGACTTCAGGGGAACAAATTCTTTTTAAGATAAAGCAGTCTCTAAAGGAAAAGCACAATAAATAAAAATTGCAACCATGCAATATATCAACCTTTACAAACTGTTTTGAAAGATTTCTCATATTTACCTAGTCAAAACTAGACTGTTTAATTAAGTGTGTAAATTTGTCAATCACTTAGGCTCTTAATTAGCAAATAATATTTCATCCTGTTTTTTCTAACTCTAATCCTACTAGCTGACTTTAAAAGAGGGGTTTCTTTCTTCAACCATTTAATTTTTTAATCTTTTAATCAGAAGTAAAAGCTTTCTGTCCCTCCTTCTGGATTTCTCTCCAAAGTGATATGTTTAAAAATGTGTTAATTTCACTCCTGTCATTACTCCACCACCACCTTCCATGCTGTGGGTATCTTTTTAAATTATTTGATATTGGGCATATACTCCATCTTCTGGAATATCATAGAGATGTCTTTTCAATCAAATACTTTCATCAGAACCCATCACTGAAGCAGGATATGTTGAGTAAGCAGTTTCATAAGGCACTTTATTCCAAAAAGCCATCTTCCAGATAATATTTTCATCTTCAGAACTGACATATTTGGAGGTGTGGTTTAGCTGGTTTTTTTAAACATATATGAAATATAAATTCGTATTTCAGGAACTATGTCTTTCTCTGAGTTTTAAAAACCATTCAGCTGTGTGTTTTCAGTAAGCAAGAAGAACAAATCAATAAGGGTGTATAACTAAATGTGTTTTTTCACAGGATCTTTCGATAGTAAAGAAGGTGCTTTTAAGGAAAAACTAAGAAGAAAGTAGCATGAAATATGTGAATAAAATGACCTGAGAAAAAAAATGTGTGTAAGTTAACAGCTTGCTGAATAAACTTAAAAAATTTATAATTACAAGGGCAAGGGAAGAATGGCAGAAACACCTGGCTAAATCCATTGAGTGGGCAACAAAACACAGGAAACAACAAAACACTGAAAGACAGTGCCAATAAACACAAGGTAATATATACTGGCAGGAAGAATCCCCACTTTACTTACAAAAAGGGAGGTGAAGACAAGCATCTATTACCACTCCTGAAGCAGGACTTTGGGGCTACAAATTTAATATAAGCATTATATTCCTTTTTATAAGCCTCTTTATAGTACTAGAAGGCCATAATGAAGAAAAGGCTTCCCTAAACACGTTCTTCTCAAAGTTGAACAACCCCAGCTCTCTCAGCCTGTCTTCAGGAGAGGTGCTCCAGCCCTCTGATCCTCTCCAATGATCTCCTCTGAACCTGCTCTAACAGGTGCACATATTTCTTGTGCTGAGGACCCCAGAGCCAGATTCAGAACTCCAGGTGAAGTCTCACAACACAAAGCAAAGGGGAGAATAACCTCCCTCAACCTGATGATCACTTCACTTTTGATTTAGCCCAGGATATCATTAGCATTCTGGGCTGGGAGTGTTCACTGCCAGCTCATGTACAGCTTTTCACCTACCAGAACCCAAAAGTCCTCCACAGGGCTGCTTCTATGACTGCTTCTCCCCATCTGTACTTGTATCTGGGATTGTGCCAACTCAGGTGCAGCACCTGGCATTTAGATTTGTTGAACTTCATGAAGTTTAGTTGGGCCCAATTCTCAGGTTTATCCAGGTCCCTCTGGAAGGCATCCCATCCTTCTGTAGTGTCAGCTGCACTGCTCAGCTTTGTATCATCTCCAGACCTGCTGGGGATGTACTCAATCCTACCATCTGTGACATTGATGAGGATATTGAAGAGCACCAGTCCCAGCAGAGATATCTGACAGACATCACTTGTCATCAGATTCCATCTGGACACAGAGCCATAACTCTCTGGTTGCATCCATCCAGCCAATTCCTTATGCATTGAATCAAATACATGATCAAGTCCATATATTAAGTCTGTGTTTCTCCAATTTGCAGACACAGATGGGATGTGGGACCATATCAAAGGCCTTACAGAATAGGTGACATGTTGACTTCTGGGCTTTCCATGTTGACTTTTGGGCTTTCCATGTCAACTGTTGCCATCATTCCATCGTAAAAGGTCAGCAGATTGGTCAGGCCCAATTTACCCGTAGTGAAGCTGTGCTGGCTGCCTCAGGTAACCTCCTTGTCCTTTATGTGCCATAGTGTATCTTCTAGGAGGGTCTGCTCTATGATCTTCCCAGACACAGAGGGGAGGCTCACTGTTGTGTAGTTCCACACATCTTCCTTTCTCCACTTTTTAAAAATTGGAGTGATATTTCCCATTTCCAGTCACCAAGGACTTTTCTTGACCACCACAACTTTTCAAATATGATGGACAGTGGCTTGGAAACAAAAGCAGTCAATTCCCTCAGGATCCTGGGATGAATCACATCAGGTCTCATCAAAAGGTAGTTCTTCAGGTGCAAGTGGTTCTCATGTACTCTTTGATTACAGTGGGAAGGACTTCACTTCCCCACAAACTCTTTCTGTAGAGGGAAAATTTGTACAGCCAAAACTCAGCTGAAGTTGCCAGAACTTTGGGGGACAATGGATAGAGGTTTTTTTCAAACAAATTCATGGCAAAAGATGGTGTATAAATTACATCAGCCAGTTACAGGATGAGGATGGTCATCTTATAAACAGGGACATGGACAAGGCAGAGGTGTTTATAGCATTCTATGTCTCTGTCTCCAACACAGATGAGAGATTGGGGGATCTCGGTGCCCTAAGCTGGAAGACCATGGCTGCAAGAATGATCAGTTTCCTGCTGACCCTGAACTTGTGCAGGATCTCCTGGCTAATGTGGTCCCATTTTTAAGAAGGGAAAGAAGGAGGTCCTGCAGGCCTGTAAGTCCCACTGCAGTGCCCAGTAAAATCATGGAAAAGACTATTCTGGGAAGTATTGATAATTGTCTGGAGGACAATGCAGTCATTGTACTCAGCATGACTTCATGAGAGGAAAGTCGTGTTTGTCAAATATAATTTTCTTCTAGGACAGAGAAACCCATCCAGTTGATGTAATCTTTTTGAATTCCATAAACCTTTTGATATTGTCTCTCTCAGGACCCTTCTGCAGAAAATGTCCAGCCCACAGCTGGATAAACACATCATGTGGTGGGTGAGCAGCTGGCTCATGGGTCAGGCACAAAGGGCTACAGTGAGTGGGGTGACATCAGACTGGTGATGTGTCTTGTGGGGTTCCACAGAGCTCTGTCCTTGGGTCACTTCTCTTGAACATCATAAGTGACCTGGGTGCAGGACTGGAAGGAATATTAAATCAGTTTGCTGATGACACTAAATTGGGAGTAGCTGTCAATTCCCACGAGGGCAGAGAGGCTCTGCAGAGAGACTTGGATAAATTACAGGAAATCACCAACCATGCGAAGTTTTAACAAGGATTCTGCACTTGGTATGGAGCAACCTCCATGTGTGTATGGGCTGGGCAACAAGAGATTGGAGAGCAGCACTGTGGAAATTGGCCTGGGGGTCAAGGGCAAGTTGAACATGAGTCAGCAGAGCCATGGCAGCCAGGAGGGCCAGCCCTGTCCTGGGGTGCATCAGGCACAGCATCACCAGCTGGGCAAGGAGGGCATTGTCCTGCTCCGCTCTGAGCGGGGGCAGCCTCACCTCGAGTGCTGGGGGAAGTTTTGCGTGCCACAATATAAAAAAGACATTAAATTGTTAGAGAGTGTCCAGCAGGACCATGAAGATGGTGAAGGGCCTGGAGGGGAAGCTGTGTGAGGAGTGGCTGAGATCCCTGAGTCTGTTCAGCCTGGAGGAGACTGAGGGGAGACCCCATTGCAGTCTACAACATCCTCACAGGGAGGAACAGGCACCAATCCCTTCACTCTTGTGACCAGTGACAGGACTCAAGGAAACGGTGTGATGTTGAATCAGGGGAGGATTACATGAGATGTCAGGAAAAGGTTTTTCACCCAGAGTGTTGTTAGGTAATGGAATGGGCTCCTCAAAGAAGTGGTCACAGCACCAAGTATGACAGAGTTCATGAAGCATTTGGACAACGGTCCCAGGCACATGGTGTGATTCTTGCAGTGTCCTGTGCAGAGCCAGGAGTGGGACTTGAGCATCATGATGGGTTCATTTCAACACAGGATATTCTATAATTCTACAATTTTAAGCTGAAAAGTAACAGAATTCAAGATAATCTTCTGAAATACCCCTAAGACCTCACACTCCTTTCAATGCATTCATCAGAGGATGCTTGAAACCACCCTGAAATGTGTCATTCTTATTTCAGTGTAAATATAGCCTGTTACTGAATACCAAAAAATAAGAATCTGCTTGATATATTTCTCCTGAAACAAAGGAAGTATCTGACCTTTATAGGAATAGTATATGTCAAGTTTACTAGAAATCATTAAAATAACAAAATCATGGGAATTTTCTGAAGTTTGTGCCAAGTAGTCCTTAATAGTTGCCACTAGAAAACTATTAATAATATGAAGGAACAACAACTGATGCTCAAATATTTCTGTGTTCAGTTACCTCACAGTAGAAAAACTCACCTCTAATTTACGGGTTCCATTCTTTAGCCACTGAGGACCATGTGATCTGTACCAGTGCCTCTTAACACCACCCATTTGTCACATGTGCCTTTGGTTTATGCAGACACCAGAACTCCCTTGCTGAAAACATTCATGTGTTTGACTGATACTGTGTCAAGAAGTTATCCCAGATAAGAGACAAGAAAAATCTCTTACTTAATGTAGTGAGATATTTCTGAGTGAAAGAGCTTCTTGGCAAAAGAGGTCTGCAAATGCAAGATTCAAGAGTACTCATTGTCTCCACCTAAAACAGGGGAATAACTTAGCCCTCTTTAAATATTAATTTTTTTCAGCGAAGTTTGCAGCCAAAATTGTACTTCAAATCACCTTTTAATCACAGCTGTTAGATGAAGGCTTATAACATTCACTTCTGAGAAACTTTCACAACATACCCCTGGCTCTTTCTCACACCTTTTCCCTTTCTGAGATAGAAAATCCTTCTTGGGTTCCTATTGATCTTGTCCATGTTACCATGAAAGCACAGATAAAGCTTTTAGTTCTTTTTGTCTAGACAAAGTTAAAGGAGGGATTGTTATTACAATGTGGATGGCATGACCCTTGACAATGATTACAAAGGAAATATGCACACTGGGACCTGATGTCAAAAAGCCAGGTCTGTGGCAGACTGGTGTCTTGCAGTATAGGGTACTCAGTCAGGTCTCTCATTCAGCAGAGACCAGATATATAAATGCACACTGTACAACACACAATGAATGTGTCATGCCTTAAAGGATCAGTGCTGATTTTTTCCCACATACCTTTATTGTTCTCTCAAGAAACCAAGCATAGCTGGCATCAGTGTATCAGTTCAGTCAGTATTGAAATGGAAAAGCTTTCCTTCTGAGACCTTTGATACACATGCTCAAAACAGGGAGGAATTAAACACCAGGACAGTTTTATAAAAGTAGTTTGTTTTTATATGTAGCTTTTTCTTTAGAAAATATCTCCATAGGGTTGTTAAGTCATGATACACAAGTAGATATTTAAATAATTTTGTGGCCTCTGAAGTGTGTAAAACAATTAAGGTGCTTCACATTTCTCCAGCCTGTGTTACTGACTGCATCTTGGTAATGCATATGTTGTTTTCCGTTGATATTTCTTTACTAGGTCATAAGTTAAAAGCTTCTTGGCTACATTTCCTCGCAACAAATTTTCCAGGGAGAACCTCATCAATTTTCTAGTGAAGGGCAAGCTTGTTGTAACAAAAAGTAGATTTTTCCTACTTTTTTAAATTTCCAATTTATCTTCTGATAGGAAAAACAGTATCTTTTTATTAAAAAAAATTACAGAAAACCAAATCAGCACAAGATAACAGACAGAGTTCATAAGGAATTTAAAACTAAGATTTTCTACAAAGCTTAATGAAATCCTATTTCTTTGAATTACTATGTACCATCAGATTCTACATCTTTTCTCAGGAAAAGAGAAAGTATAAAAATAAACTAACATTATAGGGGAGAATTTAAGTACTGTTTTTCTCTATGTGAAGTCACTGTTTTCAGAAATCATATTATTACATCAAATACACTCGCGTGTTTATCACTGGACCTCACATCAGAGCTTTGAATCTGGTATTTTTGGCAGGTTCAGCTATAAAGATGCACAAACTGAGGTCCCAAATGAAAACACCTACAGATCACACTAGTTCATTTGTAAATACAGATGTTCTGTAAGCCTGGGCTGGTTATACCTGCAAGGGTTAAATTGTAAAATTTTTGATCCTGTAAAAGCCTTGTCCCCTGAATACAAATCTACCTGTGAAGCATTGCCCAACTGTACTTTGCTCCATGTCTCCACCTTCTCAGCATTTAATGCTTTCCAAAGTTCTGCATGTGCCTGTTTCCAGAGTATCCTGCTCACATGGTTACTGATTACCATATGAGTACACTTAAAAGATTATCCTGAGATCAGATATCTTCAAGGCTCTTGTGGCTTTTATTAACAGAATGAGGATTGCCTTTGAGTATCACAATCCAGCTGTGGTTGATTATGCAACTCTGAGCACATTGTTTTTAATTTCTAGAAGTGTATGAAAAATAGCTTAATGTCCCCAGTATATATAAATTTCACATATTTCAGCAACTACTGGTTGAAGTAGCTCCTGTTACCTTATCTTTAAGCAAAAAAATAACTGCTTTTTAGACGTGTGGGAGCCTAGATGTTCATTATGAAAAGAACATCAAATGTTCACTAAATTTTAAGATCAAAATCTGTGCACTATACACAGCGCATGTACAATCCTTTACTTTTAAAAATGTTCTTTAAATAGTTGTTTATGTTCTGCTATGTATGCCACACCACCAAGAGATGGGACTTTAAAAGAGGGTGTGCAAAAATAGTCCAAACAGGGAGCCTTAAGCCAAATCTTGAGGAAAAATAAGCTGGACTTGAAATCAGTTTATTGAAGTCTAAGCAAAAAGGATTTGAAGTCAAAGTTGAAGTCGATGTCAAAGTTGAAGTCAGGAATTATTCTCACAGTACAGTGTTATATACTTGTTACAGCTCAGTTAGGCCACAACTTTTAGTAAAATTTTCCCACAAACCACAGATAGCCTATTGTTCACACTATTTGGCAGCCTTTACAAAACTACATAGTTTCAAAGACCATAGTTACATATGCAGTTCTTTTCCCAGTTCATTTTCATATCTGTGATTGCTTACACCACGGTTTGTATTTTACCAAGGCCAAGATATCTTGATCTATAAGTTCCACTATGCTTTCTGTTCTATTTTTCATCCATTCTCCCATAACTCAAGCTGAATCTGAAGGCATAATATTGTTTTGCATCTTTCTGGGTGTCTATTAATTAGTGGTTTTAAAATCCTCAAAAGCACTATCAAATATATTAACAAAAAGAAGTATCACTTTGTTTACAAAGTAACAAGCAGAATAACAACATTGTGATCATGAGTTCCCTCTCTAATACAATATTTATTCTTATTTTCTGAAGTGGTAACTCCATGGCTACTGGTCTGCTAAATTTCAATTTGAACAGAACATCTGTCTCTCCTATATTAACTCCTCACATGGTGATCCCAGCTGGCTGCTGAGTTTCCATTACAGTATGCTGGGGAAACTGGCAATGGGGCAACTGTGCCTTCCTTGGTTTGCTTCTGCTATTTAATACTCTCCCCAATCATGTTTTTTTCAGGGTCAGCCTCAAAGCAGACCTGATGTAGCCTGATGTATATATCTCTGTGTCTTCCAGTTGCTAGGCACCTGACTCTTAAGTGTCTCCCCTGTATGGCTGCTTAGTGGACAGAGTCAGAATGAACTGTTTTCCGCAACCAGACTATGTTGACTCAGATTTTCTGTGCTGCTACTTCTTCCAATCCTCTGTGCTTCTGCAAAGGCAGCAGAAAATACTGCTGTCATCTACAAGATGACAGAAGTATTAGCATGGGGGCTGCACACTAAATTGTCCAAGTCATATATGTGTAATGCCACATTGCAGTAGAACCAATATGTCACAAAATCAGACAGCATGCGGAAAGCAGAATTTGTACTCAAACATAAAGACTTATAGTAGACATTACGTTTTTTAAAAGTACTAAAGGCCTTATCACTAGGTTAAACTGCAAAGTAATAATTGTTATCATGGTCAAGGCACTGTCATTAAAAGCTCACCATTGCTAATGGAATCATCAATCATATAAGAGTGAACTACACCAGAGATATGCAGCATCGAGGTTTTTGTGCAAAAATCTAGGAAGGTAAATGAATAATCATAGGATCAGAGGATGGTTTCGACTGGAAACTACTTTCAAGGATCATCTAGTCCTACCCTTTGCCATGGATCTATGAGCCATAATCTGCAGACAGGGACACTGGCTTCTGAAGCCAAGCCATTCTAGAAGTACAAAAATGCTATGAAATGTCACCAAAACTGCCCATTTAAGACATGAGAATGTGCATATGTGTGCTGGCATGCATGCTGGGGGGATTTAAAAATGAAAAACACAGTATCTTTATATTTAGCCTTGAACATTCAGAGTTTTCAATTCACGACTCCTACAGTAAATATGCTTTACCTATGCCAAGTATCCAAGCAAGTTAGGAATGAATGTAAAGAATAAATTAAATTTGCACTTCCTTATGGGATAAATTGCACTTGTAGTGAGATGTCCCAAAGAAATACTAGCACTTACTTGGAATGTTCAGGAGCACATGAAATTTTGAAATATGGAAAAAAAAAAAAAAAAAACNAAAAAAAAAAAAAAGGCAGGCTGTAAAGCAGTACACCTGAAGTTTAATTGGCTTACTTTAATACAACTTAAGTCCATTCTCCTGATTTTTTTTAATCTAAGACCTCAAAATGTGATAACTTGTGTTAATGATGACATATGTTTCCATTTACATATGAAAAATTTAAATACGTATAATCCTGCAAAAAATACCTTGAAGCAGAATTATTGTAATGTCATGGAAAATAACATATTCAATTAAAGTAGTTGTTACTCTTGTTGAAAAACATGTTTACTTTCATGATAATACTGAACAAAGATAAAACATATTTAGCTTTCAAAGATAATACTGTTCAACATAGTTTAAAAAGAATAATTTAAGTATTAATTAAAAATCTTGATTACAAAGCCAGCAAGAAATAAGCAAGCAATCTCTACCTTTCTTTTATATCAGATACTTAAAAAACAGAATAAAAATTGAAGGGAACAGTACTAATGTCTGTTTTCCTTCATAGGACTAGAGGTGCCAATGGGACTGATTTTGTCAAATGTCATTTTGTTTTAATGGGTTTTAAGTTTTTTATCAACCTTGCCTTCTTAACCCAGATTTTCCAGTTTATAAGTCATGCAGACAATTTTTCCCCAGATTAAATATTTATTAATTACTGTTCTCTTCTTGTCAGACATTAGTAAATGATGCCAAGAGAGTCAATTCTTAAAAGCCAGCAATGAGCCAGTATGGAGATACTAATGGTAGACTTACTAGAGCTAGTAACCCTGGAAAAAAAATGAAAGCATTGCCTCCTTCTTTTGTCATCCTTACTTGCTTTCCTGCAAACAAAGATGAAATACTTCAACGCAAAAAGTCACTTCCCTGCACTGCTATGTGGATGTTCACAGGCATGTGAGATAAAAGACAATTTGTCATCAATTTTTTTTTTTTTTTTGGCACTTGCTTTCTTTACATATGGAATGTTGCAAATATCTGGTTACTAAACTGATTTTGTTAGGCTACATGACACAGCTCATATGCACACCCACCAAGGAGCACAGGGTGACAACAACAGGATGGGGACACCCCAGATAATATTCTGTCCTGGCTGCACCTGTCTGCCCATATCACAAACCCTGAGGAGCCCAGTGGCAGGATGGCAGGCAGGAACTCAATGTAAGGCTTCCTGAGGAACAAACCACCTTGCCAAGGCCCTGCCAGGGCTGCCACAGGACCTGTCACACTCCTGTCTGCATCCAGCAGGAAACACATGACTAGCCGTCAAGAGCACCTCCAGGCCTTGCTTCCCATTTTCTCTTACAGATTGGTGTCACTGAGGGAATTTTGGCTGTTTTGATCATGGGATAGTTCCTATGGCACCAGGACTGCTGTAGACAGGTAGGATTCACCTGTATAAAAGGCGGGAAAAAGATTCTAGCCCATGAGCTGGCAGCGCTGACTGAGCAGGGTTGAAGGGGGAAAGGGACTAGATCAAGCTAGCTAGAGATGAGCCTGGGTGACACACCAGTGTTGGGGGTGGCAAGGACAGCCCAGCTGAAGTGCCTCTGCACCAATGCACCCAGCATGGATATCAAACAATGGAAGCCATTGGCAGCAGGAAGCTGTGATGCAGTTATCTCCATGGGAATGTGGTGGGATGACTGGAGTGCTGCAGTGGATGGCTACAAGCTCTTCAGAAGGGACAGGTGAGGAAGAAGAGGCAGGGGGGTGGCTCTGTACACTGGGGAGGGTTTTGGCTGTACGGAGCTCAGGGACAGTGGGGATAAGGCTGAGGGCCTGTGGGTGACAGTCAGAGGGATGGCCAATAGGGCAGAGATCCTGCTGGGAGTCTGTCACAGACCACCCAGCCAGGATAAAGTGAAATACTCTGTCAGTGGGTGTTTCATGATCACTAGCCCTGTTCTTGTCAGAGAATTAAAGTGGCCAAATGCCTGCTGGAAGCTCAACACAGTGGAGATGAGACAGTCTGGGAGGTTCCTGGAGTGTGTGGAAGGTAACTTCCAGACACAGTTGGTAGGGGAGCAAACCAGGGCATGCCCTGCCATACCTGCTGTTCACAAACAGAGAAGGGCTGTGGGACATGTAGTGGTCAGAGGCCACCTTGGGCACACTGACTATGGAATCAATCACAGAGTTTTTGATTCTTGGAGCAGTAAGGAAGGGGATCAGCAAAATACTTGGGCCTTGGACTCCCAGAGGTTGGACCTTGGCTTGTTCAGGAGACTGGTTCAGAGTCCCCTGGGAAACAGCATTTAATAACAAAGGGTCCAGGAAGGCTGGACGTACTTTAGAAAGGAAATCTTAAATGTGCAGGAGCTTGGAGGTCTTTTCCAGCTTTAATGATTTTATTATTCTATGATTCTGACTGAGGGGGACTTCTGCCAAGGGTTGGGAACATATTTTTCATGCAAGGGAAGAACAGATTGGTCTCCAATACTGAGTATTGGTCTCCAATACGCCAATACTGAGAGAAATGTTTGGGAAAGGATCAGAGGTCAAGTTGATTTGGGGAAGATCAGGAAGAGAGGAGGCAAAAAGAGCTGGTGATAAGTAAGTAGATGGCCAGTGGATGTGCTTGTCAGCCATGCCCTGTTTCTAGGCAGTGCAGCCTGTCCCAGCTGCTCACCAGAGTCCTTCCTTGCTTTGTCACACAACTCTATGTTTACATGTGAGTGTGTGTGCACTGCACATGTGTGTATGTATGTGCATACATATGGAGTCTGAATGCAGCAGCTGGAGTCAGGGGGTGAACAGACACCTACATCTGCGGTGCAGCAGCCAAAGTGGGAGTGGGTGTGCAAGCGCCAGCAAGCATCATGCTGGATGACAAGCTTGGCTGGTGAAGTGGACAGGAGTAAGTGGGTGTGGGATTCTCCGAGGGCAAGAGCATAAGGAGTTTGGCTACAGAGACAGAGGAGTCCCAGCCAGCTCTCTGTGTATGTGCATGTGTGTGTCTGTGTGCATGTGCAAGCAACACACAGCAGCTGATGTGATGCCCAAACCTCAGGTTGTGTGTCCTGATGTTAGCAGTTGGGAAGACTGGGATCAAGGGGTGGTGGCTGGTCAGACTCAGGGTCTAAGAAAGCTGCCAGAGGGACACACCTCATCCATAAATGTGTGCACTTTGTCATTCATTGATCCTCATCCTACTCCCCTGGAGAGGGGACTGGAATGACGTCTTCAGTGTAGTCTGTGTCTGTGTGAGGACTCCTGGTCCGGATGTGCGTTTTGGCAGGTATATGGTGTGTACATACACTCTATGTGCTTCTGCCTTCTGGAAACCCAACTCCAGCCACACTGCTGGTTGGACACAGGGACAGCAACCTTGCTTGTCCCAGGCTTTTGGATCTGGCATGATACACTGTCCTGCAAAATAAATACCAATTTTTAAAAAGTGATAAAATAATTAAAAATTTTTAAATGGGTAATGACCTACCTAGCCATTCAGAACCAAAAATTTATTTATAACTTTAATATTTATTGAGCCTATTAGGGGATTTGGATTCAGCTCCTGGACTGATTTTTTTTCTAGTAAAAGTCTTCTACTTGTTGGGAGTTTTGTCTGAAAAAATGCCGGTTGGATGTTATGGTCTTGACCCAATGATCTCAATGCACATGTGAGGAGGCCTATCAGCCTTAGGTGGTCTGTGCAAATGCAAAGTGCAGGTCTCCATGAAGTGGCAAATACTCAGACTTTGGCTCACCATTTAGATTTTAACCAGATACTGACTTTTGGAAGCAAATATATCTTATATTCCTATTTATTAGCAGGATTTGATACACAGGAAACACATGCATATTTTATTTGAAAGTAGTCAGAGTTTGTGATGCCATCTCCACTGGAGGAATATTTCAAAACCACATTCTTGTGATGATTTGCAATTGTCTTTAATTTCCTGTTTGAAGCCACTCATGGCTGATGTTTTTATCTTTTGTGATTATAACTCCTAAAACTCTGATGGCATTCTTTTTTTGCTAGGATTTATCCCCCTACCTTCTTCTAAAGAACAAGTATTGCCTTTCATCCCACTAGTTTAAAAATGTCAACCATTTAAAAATTACATTTGCACTGAATATTTGGCCTGTACGTGGGACTCCTAAATTTTTACAATATCCAAAATAAGACACAGCCAGACGCCAGCCTTTCAGTTTGAAAATAATGGCTAACAACTGGAGAACAGTAAGGAACAACTTTCCAAGCTGTCTCTGAACGGTGGCCAGCTGAGGTCTCCATTTTAATACCGTTAAATCTAGCCAGACTGGACCTTTTACAACATTGCTGAATATAGGAAACAAATAATGCTTGCCTAGCAACTTTCTGTGTTCACTTTTCACTGATCCTTGAATACCATCGATTTTTTTTCTCAAGGATGCAATGTGGTAATGCCGATGTGACCTTTCTGTCTTACAGGGCAGCAACAGGTAACACTCTGTACAGAAAAGTCTATTCCATCAGGTTTTTAAATGACTAGAAGAATAATTGAGTCTTTGCAAAGTTGCATGTAACAATAAAAATAATGCAACTAGCATTTTCAGAAAAAAAATACTTTAGGTATTAGTAACAATTGCTAAGTAATAATAATTATTCTGGTGGTCAGAATGTAATTGCTTCTGTTTATGCCACACATTATTCAAGAAAGTAAAGATTATTTACTTTCCTTAGGAAAAAATGAACTTAACTCACTAAAGATTGTGGAAACAGTGAAAGATCTTGAGGATTTGTGATGAGCTGTAATAAAGAGTATTTTATCTAGGTTAAATGAACAAATGGTGAAACTTGCATTTCATGAAGTGGCTAATCTCTGCAATCAAGAGGATTAGTCATGAGTTGATCAAATCATTATCTCAAATAAACTGGTATTATAATCTGGATTCCAGAATGAAATCCTTAACCCAAACAAACTGGTGTCATAATCTGGATTCCAGAATGAGACCCGAAACTAAGTATCAGGAGAGTGATGTCCAGTAGTTTCAATGGAAGATGAGTGGCCAGTGGGGAGCCATCTCATGTGCCTCTTGGCTACAGAACAAAAGATGACATGAAAGGAAGTCTGTTTTAATAACAGAAACATATATTTGTGAAAGGGCAAAGATTTTAATAAACGTTTACTTGCGTGGATACTCAGGTAATAGACTTAAAATACTGATGACCTAGAAGAATCAGTCCAAAACAGAATAGTTTGTAATATCCCACATTTTTAAAACAACTGAAATTTAAGTCACTAAATTTAAGTCACTAAATTTAAGTCACTAAAGTGACTTCTTTTATCTGAAAAGTGAAGTTTTTCAATGCATTCTAGTATGTATTTGAACTCCAGTTACATTTGAAAATACTATTCTAATTTTCTACTACACTTTTTCAGTTGGTATTCAGAAACAGGCTGTGGTGTGAGACAAGCAATGGAACACTGTCCTGTACTTTACCTGAGTGCCTACAAAAACCCTGCTATGAAGAATTAATGTCCTGCACATAGATGTTTTGTGCACTTTTTATGCACTCTGAATTTTTTATTTGTTGACTTTTATTCCAGTAAGGAATGATCTCTTATCGTTCCCTACAGATGCAAGAAAAAGAGGATATGTATTCATTGGAAGTGTCTATAGGAGCAGAGGGTTGTATCAGGCATCAGTGGCATTACAGTGGAGTTTCACTACAAACCTCATTTTGTGTAAATGTCACTATAAAGTCACAATTACTTCCTACTTTTTTCCTTACTTCACATCAATTTGTTTCTGTTGACAAATTAGGTGTGTAAGTCCTGCATTCCACCACTAAGGAATGTAAGACACCATTGGCACTTGGATTTGAATTCTATTATTCTTCTCTGTTTGATGCATACTTGCATATCCTGGATTTCCAACATTCAATGACAAAGTTCCCTGCAAGATTTAAAATGTGAAACAAATAAGTCTATGATAGCAGAAATTCTTACATTTCTGTGCCAACATTAAGGTTTGGCTACAGTGATTTTCTCTTCTGTTTATGACAGCAGTTTTGAAGGATCATCTTAAATCAGCATAATACAAAGAGAGTCTGGTGCTGTTCCTAAATTTGTGGCCAAATTCCACTTTGCCACCAGATCCTTTTTGGGAATTAATGTGTTTTCTTCAAATCTATAATGTCAGGAGGTAAACAACGTGTTGAGCGTCATCTCCTATGTATTAGCTTGAGAGAACAGACAACAAGAACCTCCAGAAGTACAAGTGGCAGGAATTCAGCCCTTAATCTTTTTCAAAGGCATGTAATTCAGAAGGTCTGACTGCTGTCTCTGTTCAGTCATCAGAATAACAGGTGTATCAAAAGCTATTTCAAACACTGTTCAGATGTCGGATCTTGGTCCACTTTATGTGGCATCTGTCACAGACACACTTTTGCACCAGCAGCTGGCCTAGAGTGCCTCAGAGCTCCCTGGTGCAGCTGTGCAGCATGGTGCAGGATCACCAAGGGACTGGCAACCTATCTGAATCTATCTCAAATCAGGCTGGCCTCTGTGGCTCATATTGGTCAGTGTAAGGGCATAATGAAGGCACACGTTGAGAAAATTTGTCACTATTCAGTCCTAGTGACATTGAAAAACGTGATCTAACCTCTATTTGGAGCACATGTTAAAAATTATGCAGAAATTATTTCCCAAGTAATGAAAACTACTGATAATGAGCAGTGGAAATAGTGATTATCTACATTAACTAACCTATCTAGCAGAAAAAAAAGAGTCACAAATAATTTTAACCACCTTCACTTTATTGTCATTCATTGCTATACTACATATCCCTGCAAGGTGTGGTGTTTTGTTACACATCCTAACCTTCTTTTATTACAATGCATTATAAGTAATATTTTCAGTTATTAATCTTTGCAAGCTCAGAACAGGTTTTTCATAGAGGAAATTACTTCAGCATAGCACTTCAGTGTTTCTTGGTCAGTTTTTCCACTGAGAATGCATGGATTTAAGGTAATTATATATTTAGGTAATAATAACATGGATTGCAGATAGTGATGCTCTTCTTTCCATATGCAGAATATGGAATGCAGGTTTTTTTAATATGAAAACATTTTACAAGGAGATCACGTTAGCTATTCCCATCAGAAAATGTAAACTTGCTATATGCTACCCAATTGTTTTAAACTAATGATAATATGAACATATTTTCTAATATTAGTAAAATATACTAAACTTTTTATAGGAGAAACCAGGTTTCTGAGATACATGATTAGAGGGAAGCATTTAATATAATACAGTGACATCCACAAATCATGACTTTTCAGGAATAATTTTCTAACCCCATCTCATTTTACAGACTGGAGATTGGTAGATCTTCAGTATCTGGGGGACTTGGAACTGTCATTTGCTGCTGGGCTCAACTCCTGTAGATTGAGTATCCTCCTGAGTACTCATTAAAATAAAACAACTGTCTAAAACAATAAAACTGATGTCCTTTAGCTTTTTGGTTTCAGTCTTGACTTTCAGATAATTATGAGATGTTTATCACTGAGGAGGGAAGAGTGGTTCCATAGCAGACTTTAGCCTCTCCACCCTTTAATGTGACCCCAGGAAAGAGATGAAAACGTTCAACTACTTCTGCTTTCTAGGAGGAAACTAGCTACTTTGCTCTCACAGGCTTCTTGCAGTGTTTTCCTGGAGTGACTGATACCACTGTGCCTTTGGATGGTCCTAGCATCAATACTTCTTGTCACCTCCAGTGACTGTCACCCATGGATCAAGCAGCTCACTATTATCAGCACCAACACAGCTGACTGTTGCAAGCAGACAACACAGTAATCATTACATTCCTTGGATAAAAGAACTTTCACTAGGAACATCCAGCAGAGTTATTCAACAGGACAAACCCCCAAGATTTTCGGTGCCTGAGTAGAAATATAAGAAAACTGAATGATGGGACCATGCAAATACACACACAAACAGAAGATAGAGTAATTTTAGCCATTATCTAAGTTTGTGGGGTTTAAGCTATCCAAGAGGCCTAAAGTGGAAACACTGATGCCACAAGTTGACTAAACACTTGGCTGAACAGTTAGCTTACTCCCATGAGCAAAGATTCCTACTTTATGAAGCCTTCCCTGTCTGCAATGCCTCAGTTCAAGTCCCTTTGTAATTATTAACATACCAAATGAAATCCTTAAATTCTGGATCAAAATATGAAGGTCAAAATGCCGTAACACATCTAACACCTGCCTTGGAAACATCAGTGCCAAGTATGTGGTGATCTTCAGTCTTTCTCCAACACCTTCTCCTTCTTTTTTATTTGATAGCAGAATATTTGCTCTTCCAGTTGGCAATTTTTGTGTCACTTAAAGCCAAAATAAGCTTAGCAGAGTCTGCTTTTTGGACAGTTATAATGGAAACAAGGTAAAATCAGAATAGGAAGAAAATAAAGGGTACAGAAAGATAAAGGTAATGACTGCTGTGACCTACACAGTTTTTGAAAATTAAGGTATGGAACTCTATTTAAGTTCCAGCTTTCTAACATCCCCATGCAAAAAAAGAAGCAATCCCCATGCAAAAAAAGAAGCAAACCAGTAATAATTAGAAAACTTTTTCTTTCTTATTTTGCCTGCACTTCACCATCTATTCTCTATTAACTGCTCTCTTCATTTGTTTGCTCAGTTCTCTCCCTTGAGCAGATAAATGGGTTTCATTTAAGTAAAGCCTAATGCTGTCAGTGGCAGGAGAGCTGCCAACCCTGGCGGTTTTTGTAAATCTATTAAGCTGACCTAAGCATGCTAATACTTAATAAATTCCCTCCATTCACAGCAGTCCTTTGCAAATATCCTCTTATCTCATATGGAAAACTAAATTATGCAATTCAAATGAGTATTAAAAGACCAGACCGCACACTTTGGGGTATATTTATGTATACGCACAGTTGCATCTAAGAGGAGCAGCACAGACCATCAATCATAATCTCTGCTGTAGCAGAAGTACTATTTGAGATTACAAAAAGGGCTAACAAATTTAAGTACTCCAATTACTAAGATGAAACTGGCACTGGACAATCAAAACAGAACTTTTTTTCATGGATTTCCTGCAACAGTACATTTGCAGAGCAGGTTTTCCAAACCTATCTGAAGGACATCTGCTATACTTATTCAGTACGTTTTGTCTACAATTTATCCAGCAAGCAAAAAAAAACTCAGACTCCCGAAATCACTGCCATTTCTGCCATTACCACTTAAAATGGTAAAAAAATACACTGGAGAACAAGTGGAGTACAAAGCACTACTAGTCAATATCCCCTTTACCAAAGGAAAAGCTTTTATCGTCTTTAACATCATTTGCCATTCTTCAGGGCTCCAGACGTCCAGTAATCAGTTTTTAATTGAAACAAAGATTTTAAAGCAACAAAGTATCCAGCCTTCATCTCTTACAAGAGAGAAAAAAAAAACCTGTCTGTAGCAGCAGAAAATGACTGATCTCAATTTTTCTCTCCCAAAAAGTTAATATAATTGTTTAGATAAAGTAATAAGTATGGGGGGAGGGCATGGGGCGGAGAGAGGTCTTCATGTCTAATAGGAAATATATGCAATAATCAGCATGATTTATTTAAGTGAACATGTGCTGGAGAGCTACTGACAGGCAAGTGCAAAAATGATGGTGGAAAAGTCCCACAGCGTAATTTCTTCAGTCATAATAGAAAACATTGGCTCCCAATAGCTAATATTTTATTCATTCTCTGTTTTCATGTTTTGCAAAGGTTACTGGAAACCCTACTTGTTTTAGTTCATACAAAATTATCATGCATGTGGAAAAATAATAAAAGGATCATGGTTCTGTGAATAAATAGGGTCACGTTTTAAACTCAAAATCTAAACAGTCCTAATTAAAAAAAAATACTCTACTTTGTAAGGATTTAGTAGATTAAAACTAATCACACACATATCTTACTATACTTAGTGCAGTATTTATGTATCAGCTACTGCACTGAGGTAAACAATGTATTAGCAATCTTGCAAAGAACCAGAACCCCTACACGGGAAAATAAACCACCCTTCTCCATTAGGAAGTGTCTTTCTGCTTCCCCAAGTAAAGAGAAATTATGTGGATGCCACCTACAGCAGGTGACAACTGTATTGCTTAGCCATAGCTCTGGTGAAGTCTTCAAATAAAGAAAAGCTTGACAGAGAGCTTCTTCACAATCAGCTGAGTATACCCTTGAGCAATGCTCCCTCCTTTTATT
>WEIU01013162.1:0-19876 GCA_013389925.1 Aegithalos caudatus | reverse complement strand
TGTGTGTGTGTGTACATATGTATCTATGTATATGTCTTTTGGAAGTGCCTAGAGGTTCTCTTCTTTAACCTGACATAAAAAATAAATGAAATAAATTCTAATGTTTGGACAACTGAAGTGAAGACAGCTGAGATTAACCATGGCCTTTAAAATGCATATGCTTTCTTTCTTTCCCTTACTTTTCTGTCTTATACTTAAAGGAAGCTCCCTCATGCCCAGGCAAATTGGTAATATCCACTACTATTCACATCAGACCATAATGAGAGACTGTCAAAAATTGCAATAATTCAGCTCGCCTTGTTTCTACTGAAAAGTCAAACTGAGGAAAAAAAAAATGCACCCATGTGTTTCAGTCCAGACATGGAAATCACCAAGAGAATCCACTTACCTAAAGAATAAAAACTTGAGACTGACACCCAAACAAAAAGTTGCTAATTGAACATAGTCAGCTACATGCAGAGGGGACAGACATACGAATTGAAAACATCATTTTTCTTGGAAATACAACTGATTTTAGAAGATAGCTATTGTAAAGGCCACAGTATTAGCCTTGGTTCTGAATAAAAATGCCCAATTACTTGTATAGATTGGTAATATATCCAAATAATGAGCAGCAAGGTGTGGTTGTGACTGTTTCCCACCCTCCACAGCAGTGGGCAGAGCCTGGCTACTGCCATGGACACCAGCGCCAGCAGCTCTGCCCCACTGGTGCAGCTGAACTGAGAGAGAGCAAAATAACCTTCATCTCTGGACAAAAAGCTCCAAGGATGACACTCATTTTAATTGTTTTTTTTTTCTACTGAGCTACTGAGTCTATTATTTTAGCTTCCAACAGAGTTCTTAAAATCAAAATAATTCATCTCATTTAAAGCAATTCTTTTTAGTGGTTGAAGTAATTCTGTTCTGCTGTGTCTTTTATGACCAGATCGCAGTCTGTTCTCTGCAGAGTATGCAGACAGAGTAAAAAATGTATTGGTTTGGGGGTTTTGGATTTGGTTGGATTGCTCTCTTTGATTTAGGTCTTATTTTACCGGCTTTTTTTTACTGGAGGTATATAAAATTTCTGGTTTCACCATAAAACAAGTAAAAAAAGGGAAATAAATAATTACTACATGTTAAAACTGTACTACAACAGTAGACTACAGTGTACATTTTTCATGTCACTGTCCAATTTTTATTATCTATACAACGTTTATTGGAACAAAGTCCTTACTGGGGAAAAAATCTGTCATGCGACAATTTGCTCCCTAATACAGTATTTGCTTAAAATGAATTTCAGTGGTTGGATGGTTGGAGGAAATAAGTAGCTAAATGTAATTTTTTACTTTTTTTTTTTTTTTTTTTTCCTTTTTTTCTTTTTTTCTTTTTTGTAAATTTTTATTTTTCTTTACATTAACCTATGGAAGTATTCCTCATATGTTTCATTTTACATCAAGTTAAGAGATTGAGCCTCAGCTTATGTGCAAAACTAAAGAATTAAATTCTTTTTCTGTAACAGCTGTACCTTTTGTTTTTGACCATAAGAATCTGCTTTAGAAACAAGATACTGTGTTGTCATTATTATAAAATTATTGATGACTACAAAAGTAATTTGACTTTTCATTAATGTTTTTTGTCCAACTTTCCAATGCAATTCATAAAGCTATCTTACAACTCCAAAAACCACTTGAAATTGAGGAAATGCTGACTTTTGGAGGATTTGAAGATAGGTGAGCTATGACAAATCTCTTACCCATTTTCACTGCCTTGCAGTCAGACCAATCCTTCTTGAAGTTGTACTATGAGATGCAAGAGGAGAAGGGAAAAGAAGACAGGAAAGCATACAGCTTTCATAAATGCAAAGTCTGATTTACTAACAGAAAATACTAGTGAAGAGCTTTGTTCTGTTTTCTATAACCTAGTTATTATATATTACTAAGTGAAATGACATCACACCCTGTACATTTTAAAACACCATCTAGATATGTGATTTCATGATGTATGAAGCATTTAATAATTTTTAAATGCTATAATAAAATTGACTTTGGTCCAGTGACTGTATATTACAATATTTTCACATCTTGACACCAGTCTGAAGATTTTCCGTACATCCATTAACAATTTCAATAAATTCAGAAGTATAACAGTTGCATGGTAAGAATTGTTAAAAGACAGGTGTTGTTTCATACTAAAATGAGATTTTAAAAAATCAGTTTATTTTCTAATGGTGATGTAAAAGTGATTATATTCAGGAACATCCTTTCAATGATTAAGTTATACTTTTTACTAATCTTCAGAAAGCTGAATATTCAAACCCATTATTCCAAATTATTCTTGACCAACGTGATGAGAAAAAGTATCAGTAAATTTCCCATATTTTCTCATCATCAGAAATTGTAATACTTTCTTATCAATTCATTATTGATTGCACCTTTAGAATTCAATACTTTGAACAATCAAAGAGATTTTTCATAGTTGTCTTGGTTTTGAAAGACAGGTATCTGCCAGCAAAAAGCTGGAAGTTCCCTTTGAATAGAGAATGTAAACCCTCTCCCTCAGATTATTACATTTTTTGTGATTAGGGGCTGTCAGGCAAAGATTTGGGAATAGGAATAACAGTTCTTTACTAGGAATATTAAAAATACAAATGTAGTAGTACAGAAAGACAAGCAAAACAAAACAAACGAAAACCCTAGAAAACCCTGACAGAGTCAGGGATGTGACCTGACACCCTGTTGGTCAGGGTGTTAGAAGCAGTCCAGATGAATCCTCCTGGAACAACAGATGCAGTTCTGTGGAGTAGAGATGGTCCTGTAGAAAGTCCAGTGGTGGCGAGATGGGTCCAGTCTTCCTCTGGGAATCCAGTGGAAAAGAGGATGTCCTGGTGCTCCCATGTCTCCCTTTTATCTGGGTAGGAATGCCAGGGCCTCCCTTCACTGGGCGGAGCATCTCCCAATGGCATGGTGTAATGTGTCATGTCATTGGTGAGCCTTAATGGCCCATTATCAGAAAGCATCAGCCCCAAAATTCGTGTTTGGCCACCTCTTTGTTTTGGTCAAGAACTCATAAGCACCCAGCAATCAGTTCCCTAGCAACCCACCGAAAAAATTCCACAAGCACAAAGGAAACAAATCCAACCCCCAACAATAGTCTATCTTCTCAGTAGTCTTGCTAACAATGGTTTTTTGCCACCAATTAATTGTTTGAAATGTCATTCTCATCCAGACTCTGATGTTGAGGTTGGCAAAATCTAGGATGCTGTAGGAGGTGAAAGGAGTACAGCTCAGAGCAGAGCAGAAGAAAAGGTCATTACATTCTAGTACACTGTTTAAAATTCACTGGAGTATTACAGCACCCTATTAATGTAGTTCTGTTTGGAACATGACCAAGACCTAAGTTTTAATTCAAAACATGCAGTTTGGTCATGTTCCAAGCTAAATTACATTAGTAGAGTATTGTAAATAAAGCAGTTTTAACAGAGGAATGAAAATATGACAGCTTTTGCTCTGCCCCTCTCTCCATTACATCATTGGCTCTTCTGTGGTATTGAAAAGCTGGAGTGAAACTGAGCTCTTCAGGATGCCAGCTTCATGAACTCTTCTACTTAAAGTTCAAAAGACCATTCTGGCAAGTGAACAAGGGTTAGTATGTCAGAGAAATGTTAAAAACAACAATGATAAGAGAGTGGGTAAGAGCAGCGTGACAATGTGACACTGCCAGTCTTCATTAGGCTGAATCCTCAGTAGATTTCAAGGGCTGACCTACGAGATGGATGAATATGGCCATATGCCTTGAATTTCTCATTGCATGTATTTATGAAATCAGTCCTTTAGCACAATGTATATATGTTGGAACAGTCTGTTAGACTAAATTGGACTTCTGCATCAATAATTCTTAAACTTTCTTCAAAACACCAACCGCAATGAGGGGAAGTGCATCTGCTTATGTGACAAATAGGTCTACAGTACCTAACTAAGGGATATTTCTTCTGTCTGAAAAACAAATCAAATTACTAATGTCATCTTAGAAAAATACAAATAAACTTTCTATAATCAGAACTACAAACTTTTGTCTCTATATGCCATATTTCATATAAATTTAGATAATCATATATTGAAAATATTTCTTTTTAAAATGACTTTGTTTTAACAGGCGTGTATTTAGAATCCTTCCAACTAGAAATATCTGCAATGCAGCTAGGATAACTCCACAGCTAGGATGATTCATGCAAGATAGTCTTCAGACAGACGACTTGAACATTGTGGATGGGAAAGAAGTCCAGTCAACATGGATCAAAGTGATGCACTGATCTATTATCAACATATAATTAACAAACCATCAGTGACTAAATATTTAGGATAAATATAAACAATGCAAGAGATATACCGCATTATCAGACAGTTGCAAAATGTTATACACATAAATAAATACCACCAGGTTACAGTAATTAAAGGATTACTGCAAAGGAGATGGAAACTCCTTTTACAAAGAGTCACATGAAACAGATGAGGGTTGATGGGTAAAAGTTGCTCCTGGGAATATTTCTATTAAACACAAAGTAAAATTTTAACAGGAGAACAATCAGCCATTCAAATAATCTCCTCAGAGAAGTGATCAATTCCACATCAGGGGACACTTGTTAAGATCTAGCTAGGCAGAATGCTGGGCCATCTTCTCTAGAACCTGCTTTTGTCAAGAAAGGTTGGATCTGATGATCCCTGAAGTCGTTTTGTGACAAACTGAAATGATTAATGGCTTAAACATCCAAACAGCAGAGTACTTTTGTCCACTGTAGCAAATGGTGGAAAGAAGCAGCTGCTCATCTGGGACCATTAAAGCCCACCCCTCCCCAAATATGCCTACTAACTGGTACTTGGTCCATGAGGGAACTTGAGATAAGAAAAAGGTGATGCTATTGTCCAGTTATCCCACATCTAAAGAGAAGCCAGCAAGGTTGGGGAGAAGAATGTATCCACAAGTGTGAGAGACTGGAATGTTAATGTCTCAATCACAATGCAAGTTGAGGACTGCCACCTCAGGCTACAAGCTGGTGTTGTACAAGATAAGGGAAGAGGCTGATAAGAGAGAGATCCTTCGAGGCAGGATAATGTTTTTTATCATCCAAAAGTCCTTACACAAATGGCTCAGCTGTGAAAACTCCCCTCTGGAGAAATAGCATTGACATGAGAGGCAGCTGTAGCAATTTGGGAATTGTCACTGAGGACTCACAAAGTGGTCTATCAGCATTACATCAGTGTGCAATTCCCTGCCCCAGGGGGGTACCTAAGTGTCTCACCTGAACCTGAACTACAAAATGCATGAAACCTTGTTCTTTTATGTACTTCTCTCACCACCTGACAGATCCAGCCTGTTGACCACCATTTCAACAAACAGACATTGAAATTGCAACAACCAAGGCTGGTTGCAAGGTGCACAGGTGGTGACATCTTTCCACTTTTTCCTTCATTTTCCGTATACATTTTCTTCAGTATTACTTTAATGTTTTTATATTGTTACATTACTTTAGATTACCTTTTCTCACACATTTATGCCACCTTCTTGGAATCCTGTTTAGTCTATTTTAAAAGAAAATTTCTAGCAAGGACACCATGTTGTGTATCAGCACTTGGGAGACATAAAAACCCCTGGAGAGTCTTCAAGAGGTAGGCCCAAATGGGGTGGGGGGGTGGTTACCAGGGCAACTGTTCTCCTATGGATGTACCTGCTAGATATACTAATTAATTCATCTTATAAAATTATAGAAATTTAATCCTGAGTGTGCACCATAGCTGTATTTGTGCATCTGAAATCTTTCAATTAAGAACTGCTCTTTATATTACCACTTTAACATTTTTCAGGAAGTCTTTCAGTTCTAAGCAGCAGGTTACCTCACCTTCTTGGCTGTCCTGTAACACCTTTTCCACCTCATATTTTATGTTTGCTACACCCCCTTTTATTATTAATCCCCAGCAGGTGCTCCCCACAACCATAGTCCATGACAGGGGTTGCAGGCCTCTCCTCTTCTGTGCATGTGAGAATCTCTCCTTGCACACACTTACTCTAGGAAACCTGAGTGCCTTGGCTGCCTTTCCAGGGATGGGTGATAGCCCCAGGAGATGAGCTCTCATCCTTAGAGTGCAGGTGCTGGAGTTTGCCTATGGAAGACATAGGTGAGATGTAGCAGCAGCTGGAGGTGCCTGTAATGTGTCCATGCTGACAAGCCCAGGAGGAGCCCACAGTGCTGAGAGGCCACATCTGGCAGGGTCATATTTCCCATTCCTATCTTCTCCCACCTGTTATGAATCCATGTGTTTTGTTTGGTTTTGCTGATTCTTGTTTCAATAGTCTCTGTAACACTTGAATCATTTTCCTCTTTAGCATTATCAGTCTGAGGTCAAAAGCCTTCTCAGGTAGCTTGGTGTCCCACAGACGCACATGGTAACACACATTCCTGCCCTGCTGTCTGCTTTTCCAGGTGTACCACGGTGAAACCACCCCACCATGAAGCTGAGCATGAAACCTATCAGAGAATCAGAATAAGTGCTGGGTGGGCTGAGCACCTTTTATTAATCTGTGTGTCAGAAACATTTCATACCAGAGGTTTTAATCTTCAGGGCACTTGATTCCATTTACCTGAAATAATCTTTCTTGCAATTGCATCTGATCTTTCAAGTACTACCGTAACACAGACAACTAATATCATATGAAATCAAAGCTCATGCAGGGAATTTACTGTGGCTGTAATGCATAATGCATATGGAAGCCATGAATGAGATCAGGTGAAGATTTTACTTTCAAAAGAAATTTTGAATTGTTGTAACTTTTTGTATGTTTTATAACTTTAGTCTATAGTACGCTACTGACTTCAAGAATAGTGTAGCCAGTGGGACTAGGGAACTGATTGTCCTGCTTTACTTGGCACTGGTGAGGCTATACCTCAAGTTCCCTGGTCAGTTTTGAGACACTCACTTCAAGAAAAGCATTGAGGCGCTGGAGCGTGTTCAGAANGGGCTATAGTGAGGTGGGCATAAGGGTCTTCTTCCATGTCTCAAGTGAAAAGATGAGAGGAAATGGCCCTCAGGTGCACAAAAATATGTTCAGATTAGATATTAGAATTTCTTTTTTTCACTGAAAGAGCAGTCAAGCATTGGAATAAGTTGCCCAGGGACATGGTGGAGTGTCTCTGGAAATCTTCAAGTGGCATCTATGCTTTACACCTGGGGATATGATTGAGGTGATGTGGTGATAAAGTAATTATGGTGGTTAAGAGTTGGATGAGATGATCATGAAGATCTTTTTCAACCTTGATCATTCTGTGGCTCTCTGAACTTATCAACAAGCTCACATTGTTTGTCCAGGTAAATAATGATATACATACCTACCACTTTGTTAAAATTCACATACCCAACTTTATAAAGCTGACTATGACTATATAAAGGGGTATAATATAAAAACCAATAAATGTACAAAGAAAGTATTAAAGTATCATACAAAAAATGATGAAAATATGAAACGTGGAGTATAGAACCTAAGACCTACTCACAGTTATAGTCTTCAGTAACAAGAAATGGACACATATGAGTATCCAACAGAGCCTAAATCTAGATGAACATGCTAGAAAGGACAAAATATAGACTGTTGCCAGATTAGTTTAAAACACTTACCATTAGGAATATTTGATTGCTTTTTCTTTCTGATTGAAAAAATGAAAGTGTAACAGTATGACCTGTTAGGGAACCCTGGTGTACTCAGGTTACATGGTATCTTTTGTCTCCTCTCTATCCCTAAACAGAAAGTAGGACAAATCAATCCTTGCTCAATGTGTCCTATTTCACACTGAACATCATTATAACAAGTTTGTACTTGTAGTACTAGTAGTTTTGTACTCAGCCAGTTCTTGGTAGGCTATATAAAATCATAGAGTTATTTAGGTTGAAAAAACCCCCTAATTCTAAGTTAGCCTAGCACTGCCAAGTACTAAGCTTTAATACCTACAACACCAGTATTCTGCAATTCCAGGAGTAGGTAATGTTAACTGGAATAAATCATTGAAAAAACCAACAAACTCATGGAGATGAAAAGTATTGCACATACCTACTTGATATGTTGGTTCTGTTTATTACTAGGAATTCACCTTTGCTTCAAGGCCCACTTTTAAAGTAGATGAAAGATGTGCTTTATTAATAGCTTATATTAAATGCTGCTAAAATACAGTCCTTAGCCACGGTAGAGTCATTAGAATTGATAAGGTCATCCCATCATTAAATGTAGCGGCAAAACCAGGCCAAAAGTAGCAAGCCTGCTGTAATGAATCTTAGCTATTATCATATTTTCACACATAAGGGTCTTTTAGAAGTGTTATTGCTTAGATGCCTGTCCTATTCACTTCTTTTCTCATCTGCATATTTAAGTGAGGTAAAATAAAAAAGAACATTGCTCCACTGTGTGATAATTTAAAAAACAAATGTACATGGAGTGTTTGCCTTTCAAAAAAGTCTTTCCACGTCACAAATACAAATTCTTCATATAGAAATTACAGTCTACAGCAACAGCATAAATAAATAAATAATTTTACTCAAGTAAAAATTCATATTGGTTTTAGTAAATTTCACTTAGCAACTGCTATTTCAGGATGATGCTTGGCTCAATGTATCTGGCTTAGATTTTTACACCTGATACAGGCAAAAAGTAGAATTCTAAATATTTAAACACTTTGGGATGACTAGAAGCCTATTCAAGCCACTATGATCTGTATATTGATCTGCCATATTTCAGGTCAAGTCATCCCTTCTTCATCTGCCTGTCTGTTAAAAAAGAAGAAAATTGTGGATTTTGTATTTCACTGTGGTGATATGAGGATGCTTGTGAAATGCACAATTAATAAAGTAAATTCAAGAGAAAAGTGATTCAGAACATTACATGAACCAGTCCATGTACCATACAACTTACACAGCTAATGAAGAGGAATAATCCTGACACCTGATTAGATACACAAAGTTGTTGAATTTAGATACTACTACTGCTTCTTGTATGTAGCAAACCTGTATGTGTTCTGAAGCTTGGTGCTATTGCTACCTGTGCTGTTAATACTATGGCATTCATAATACCTGTTAGGAACACAGACTGCAAGCAATCTCAGTAATCAGCTGCAATGACTTACAATATTAGAAAAATGTAAAGCATCTGGGTACAAAGGAAGCACATACATGACCTTTAATTTCTTTCAAAAAGAAAAGTTATATATATATATATATATATATTTTTTTTTTTTAATGAAAGTTGCAGACTAATGAAATAATTTTCTCTGGACAGAGTATAAATAACTTGGGTACTACCACTGCCTTATCGGGTGGTCTGCCTGCTGTCCTCTTCCATAAGTTCATTACTAGACATGAGAAAAATCTCAAGATAGCGAGGTCTCAAGCAGTGTGTGGAAATGGTCCTTTTACCATATGGTGAGTGAACTTTATGAAACATTTTTTTTTTTAATTGGTCAAAGATCATCTACCAATTGTATAATAAAGAGGTTTAAACCTGAGTGAAATTTTATACAGTAATTACCATTTGCTGTCTCATCTTCAATTTTTTTCAGCCTTCCAAACATGCAGACAGGATTGTGCAGAGGTTTTTCTCTTATTTCCCAAGAGTTTTATGTATGATAATGTACTCTTCCATCAGGATAAGATTTCCAGCTAGAGATGCTGATTCAACCACTACATTTATTCAATTATATTTTTTTTCTGGGTCTTATGAAGTGTGATGACAAAGTATTATCAGATGACACCTAAAACATTACTTGGGAAAAACTATTTCTGAATTGAATCTGATCAAATGATTTAAGATGTAGCTTTTTTCTTTGTCCCAACTGTAATATTTCCCCAGTGCTAACAACAGCCTTAGAAAGATATTATAAACTTACAATAAAAAAAGGAGAATTCTAAGACGGGGGAAAGAAAGGTGGCCAGGAAACATATTTGATAGAATTTTATAAGTAGGAAACCTTCTTTTTAATTTTACAATCTTATAATGATGTTCATAGACAATAATCTTATTTTACTGATAAAACCAGATACTGCTTTAATCACAATCGCAAATGTCTCCATAACTTCAGCAGATTGACAATACAATGTTGATCCAACCAGCTAACCTACCGGATTTCACAATTCCTGAGGAATGAATAAGGAAACATCCATTCGTTTTCTGCAGAAAAGATATGCATCATTATGCAAACACCATGTCTTACTAGACAGTATTTCATGTTTTGGATTAATCAATTATTATGGTACAGTGTTATTACTACTTGTAAAGCATTTGCAGACTCTTGCAGAAACAGGCACCAGTGAGCTGCTACACATGATGATCTGAAGGCATATCTCAGATCAAAATCTTTTTTTTAACTAAAACATGTCTATCTTAAATAAGACAGGCTAAGTAAATTATGTTTTACAGATGAAATAGGCCTGTTTTACAATTAACAAAAAGTAAAATTATTAAATCAAGCCAAATGGCTAATGAGTAGCAGAGTGAAGAACAGCATAATTTGAATTTTCTCTTGTGTGTGCCAGGTCTCCTACCCTGGCTTCTTTGCAAGGGATATGATCTTAGCACTAGATCCTAATTTCCTACAGAAAACTATTTTGAGCTCTTTGAGCTCTGGAAGTTTTCTCATTTATTTCCTTCTGTTGGTCAAAATGTCAGTTGCCATACACTCATCTAACTCTGGAAAAAATAAAGATAAAAGGGTTCTCTTAAAAGTCTAATACTGGTGAACAGCTCAAAAAAAGACTTGCAAGTGGGTTTATATGTAGGAATACATGGGAAATTGGATGCTACTATGATGAGTGTTCAAAAACATTCTACCACTTTTCCAGACTGATATTCACCAGCAGCACACTTGGTGAATGGGTAGCTGTTGCTCATTGTCAGTCACTGATACTGGATATTCACACAATTTTTGCTTAACAAACTTATTCTACATTACTTGTGAGTGCAGGTATATAGTACTATATTGCATTACATAAGAGCACTGTGGAGCTGATGCTGTGTATGATGATCCTTTAGTCTTTGACGTTCTTAGCCAAGATGAAAGTAGTAGAGTTTGAGAGGTCTTTCATGAAGGAAGCTAAAATCCGTTTGAGTGACTCCTTTCTTTCCCATCTTTCTTCTCTCATCATTGGTGAGTTTACACTCATTTCCCTTCCCAGAGGGAAAATTATTTCATCTTTTCCTCACATAATTCATATTGTTTCAGGAACAGAGACTTGTTCTGTTTCTGCAAACTAATGTCTTCCTTGTCCTGTTGATTACTTGAGTTTCTTTGAGCATCTTTCCTGCTTGTTTTGTTTGTTTGTTTTTTTGGTTGTTATTTTACACATTCTTTTTCTACTTATACATGTATTTCTGTGCTCTAGTTGTGTAACTGTCTCACAAGTGACTGTTTGACCCTTTAATTTTTAAAATATTATATTACATTAAATATATTTATGTATTTAAGATATAGAAAAAGATGATTAATTAAGAAAACAAGAATCTACTGTCTTTCCCATGTTAACAGGCAGTAAATATTAACCTCAAAAATCATGTCTGAAAACCTTAGGATCAATGAAGCAAGAAAAAAGAGAAGTGGGATTATTGTCTAGGACTGTAGTAGTGCAGCCTGATAGCTACTTATGAAGAATAATCTAATTGTCCTAGACCCATCAATCTATCATGAACAGAACCTGGAGAGTTTTGCTGAGAGGAGAGTCTGGAAAAATCAACGGGAAAATGAGAGAAGCACCACATAATACAGTACAGTCTTGTGAGAGCCTAAAAACTACTAAACTCTCTCACAATTTTTGCCAATGCCTTATTAATACCTTGGTGACTTTAAGATTACCTCTTCTTAATAAGGTGTACTAGATACTGTTTATAACCTCAATATAGGTTTTTGTTTTATACCTCAATAAGCATTTTTATTGCAATAGGTTTGTAAGTAAAGATTTAATGGCAAAATTACAGGGAAGGGATGGATTTACTCCAATACCACTTATACATTCATATATATTCACATATTTCATACGTTCACTCTTTATGTGAGTATATGAAAGCTCTATCCCTCTGCCTGAATTACTACTATTTCAAAATAACACCAAAAGTAGGGAGCCAATATTATCCCTCAATAACAAGGGTGAGGAGGGACACAGACAAAGATGATCTTGTTGGAGGGAAGACATTTTACCTGTGGTAGAATTTCCTATGACAACAAATGCATAATCAGGATAACTAGAGTGTAAGTGAAAATTTACTACTATATCAGGAAGTATATGAATGTGACAGGTATCAACATCTCAGGAATCATTCACTTGGCAGTGAGGCCAGAGAAGTTTAAGCTGCAGTTAAATGGAAGGAAGTATTTCAAAACCAAAGCTGTCTGCTGCTGTTTTTCATTGCCCATGTGGCACTGGTAAAAACTGGGATTATGGCAGGATTACACAACAGGATAGGCAGAGGAACACTGGTGATTCTGCTTTCTCATAATTAATTGAAAGAGGCACTGTGATATTCTGGGCACAGGAAGAATATTTTTCTGGCAGGCTGCCCCTCTCCCTAATCCACAACTGCCTACAGTTTTGCCTCTCTCTACTCTTTACAGAAAAGGCTGCTGGTTCCAGCAGTGGATGCACAGTCCTGACTGCCAGGTGGGAACAATCAGAAAATCAATCATAGCCAATTAATCTCTTTGGAACATTTCTGGGCTTGGAGACTATTTTAACAGAAGAAGAGGCTTGTTTACAGTCTCCAGGCTTTTCTGGTTCTGGGAAACAAGCTGTGTGCCACAGCCTTGAAAAGCCACTACTATATATTTATGAAATAAAAAAAAAGAAAACCAAAAAAAAAAACAACCAGTGTCTAACTAAATGCTAATCAGAAGGTTCTGGATTCTATCCTAGCTTTCAGATTTTATGATGGATGTTGACTGCTTACTTTATTAAAAGCCATTCCTCCTTTCTCTAAATCAATCTAATCTTTAAACTTAACCCTGTTTGTTGGTGGACAATTGCATCTGTACAGGCAATGCAACAATTTTGCACCTGATGTTGGACATTCATCTTTTTACATAGACTCCTGTCACTTCTGCCAAAATCTTTAGCAGAATAAATTTTCCAAGATATCCTGTTGTAAAGCCTTGAGCAAAACCAAACGTGGCTGAGGAAGAAAAGAATTGGATTGAAACAGATATTAAGAAAGCTTTAGTTTACAATCTTTTGATTGAATAGGAGACTATCAATTTCTGATCCTTCTCTCTCAATAAATTTGATTCCCACCTTTCTCTGGGAACAGGATATATTTGTTTGGGGTTGCTTTTTTTTTTCCAATCCAGAAATATAAATCTCTACTTTTCAGAAGGAAAACCTCTTCAATTGAATTGTGAATCACATTTTGAACTGCTTCAGACATGAAAATAAAGTCTCACTAGAGGACAATTAATTTCAGCTTGGATTTAGGGTTTTACTTTGTCTCTGACAGACTGCCCAACCAGCACTTTGCTTTTAACACCAAATGCAATACTGTTAACTTAAAAGACCATATTCAAGACAGAGATATATATTTTAGCAAGAAATTACTTACATTACTCATGGCAAACTAGTGAAACAAAAATTTTTAAACATACGATTTAGTTTTCATTATTTAAACTATTGATTCACTTTAAGCATATCATCCATCTTAGACAACAAAACCTGGTGATCAATTTTGTAATTTTTCATAATAATCTTTCTCTTGCTCAGTGTTTGTGCTCCTTTTTCCTATCATGTTAGACGTGAACTGAGATAATATATTGTTATTTGTTTTTAATAAAACATTTTAGTGTTTTGCAAGACAACGGACAAAATATATTGTCATGGTTATGACATAATTATCTAAGGGCACAGCAAAATTTTGAAGTAAATCTACTGACACTTTTTAAAGCTCTCCTTCAGGAGTTGAGAATACAAAGTATCAGTCCTAAAATAAAGTTGCTTTCTATTAATTACACTATTCTATACACTATAAATACTTTGTTGACTTGTCTGTCAAAAATTTCCAAATCAGCTAAATCTTCTCCTCAACACCGTCTAAATCCAATATCACATTTTGCAATAAATATAGTGCTAAAAATATCCTAGCAAAAGGAACAATACCTATATTATCATATATGCATATGTTTATCTGTGCATGTGTTATTACATATGTGTGAATGCTGGGAATTATCAGACCTGAATGCTTCCCTCAGGACCTAATTCTTTTTTCACCAGCAGAGGTCTGAATATGGTATGAAAGGAGGACATTAAATTAGAAGGTAAACTATTGCAGTCTGCTTCCTTTTTTTACCTTTTTAATTTTCCATGAGAATGGAAATGTGAAAACTGTATTGATTCCAGTGCTATTTTTTTAAAAAAGCAAAATGTAGTTCTTTAGGACTGTGCAATGGAAGTAAAGGGATTTCAAAAGCTGACTGGATAAACTGGTGCAAAGTATAAGCATATCCCCTCATAATTTATTCTGAAGTTAAAGAGAACATATTTGTAAATCAGGATGGTCAGATCAGGTTGCTATTTTGAAAGATTTAGAAGATAGTATAGGCCTGCATGTAGTCACACTTCTGTGTACTCTCTGATTTACCATTTGAACTTTTGCTGTCTATGAAAGTCTATCCCAAACTGTCACATCTTCAGGTTTAATGAGTTGACAATAAAGTGAAAGGCAAAACATTCAGTTACTTTAAACTGATCTATGCACTTACAAATTGTGTATCTTCAGAATGAATTATGGTATTTTATGAAGGCTCTGGAAGATATGCAAGTAGGTTTCTATTTCTTAAAAAAGTACATGACCTCTGTATCTGTTTCAAAATATTTTTCAATAACAGAAAATTGACTTAATTGCCAAGCAAGTTATTCCATTCATTTATTTTTGTTATCTCAGTTTACTAACTTTTGCTTTAAATATGATATTTTCATGCCCTTTCCTTATGGATTGTCAGAAAAAATTACTATAAAGAAACTACTCTCTGTGATCAAGGTACTGTTTCTCTACCCTTGACAATCAAACTGCCAGAACTGCACATTGTTCCTTTAGGATTAAACTGCTGGTGTTAATAATAAAGAAGCATCAACACTGACAACTTTTTATGGTTGTGTCTGCCCTGGTGACTTTTGCTGTATCAAGGCAAGTACTGCCTGCTACGGGAGCTAAAGTCCCTTTTCTTTCCACACATCTTGAGCACAAATGCAGCAGCAGGCAGTAAAAATAGCAATTCTATATCACAGCTAATAGCTGTGGATAACTATAGACAGTTTGCAGCCCAGTTTTGTAGAGGTGAAGGACACTGTTGCCTCTTCTTTTTGCAGTGATTCTTCTTCAAGTGGTACAAGCTGATCCACCCCTATCACTCTTGTTTCTACTCTGCCACTATGTCAGCTGAATATGTCAGCATAACTTTTTCTATGGTCATGTCATGAACTACGTCCAAGCACAGGTCTGGCTAAAGAACATCCCCCCTGGGCACCCGGTACCATGCTGTGGGTCCTGCAAAAATGACAGAAGGCTTCAGAGATGGACATGACAGTGTTGATCATGAAGCCTCTTTGCTGTTCTTACTGCTGATTTACATTCTGAAAGGCTCCACTTCCTGAGCACATCGCTGCAGCGTTGCTTCACGCAAGCACTTCCACTCAGAATGTTGGAGAACTCTGGCAAACAGCAGCAAGCAGGTGTGAGTGGGAGGTGCTGTGGCAGTCTCTGGTGCTCGGGGGGTGCTGCTCCCACTGAACATTGTCTGGTGGACGCCAGCAGCAAGCCCAGCACTGGCTGGATTTCCCCCAGCTTGGTGTGAGGAGCCTGCTGATCCATCACAGCCTGTCAGCACTCCCACAGCATGCCTAATGAGGGGCTCTGAGATGGTGTGGAAGATAGGCTATTCCTTTCCCATCAATTGATCCTTGCACTTCTGGGTGATTTGTCTTTGATGCTCATTGCAGCATCTTGCAAAGCTGCAGGCTAAGAAGCCAACAAATTTTTCTTCCTTAACTTAGAGGGTGCCTGGAGTCAAACACTAAGACAAATATAATAACAAATGATGTGTACTTAAAATCATACATTGGACTCTAAGCAAAGGAAATAAAGCTTAATATATTTCTGCTGGGGTTTCTCTTTTATTTTCCAGTAATAAAGGATTTTAAGAAAAAAATTATGAAATCTAAATAAAGTAATCATTTTGCAGATGTCAAAATTATGAACAAAATTAATGACAGTATTTGAAAGAGAAAATTCAGAAACCAGAACTACACAAAGATGTAGTTTGTGCACAGACCTTCTGTCAGGCTTGTGATTTTTATTCTTTACATGCCTGTACTGGAAATTGCTACTTTTTGTTCCAAGTAAAAATTTAAAATTTGACTTGCTCTTGCTTCTCAAAACCTGTTCCTTCCCAAGCATTATCAAACTTCAACTTAAATGGAAGTTGATAATTCATATAGTAGTTTCTTTCTTCCTTTAAAGCTCTTACAGTTGTGGGTATTAAAAAAAAAATTATAGGAAGAACACTGGTTTAAGAAATAATCTGAAATGAGTAAGCCTAAAGAGTGGGGAGTGGGAAGTATGAATAACTAGCTTAGTTGTCTGTTTTGATCAGAACTTTTTAGCTTCTCCCTCTAGCCCTTAAAATGCCTCAGGAATACAGTCAAGGAGTACTAAAAATGGTACCACCATATTTTTTTTCCATGTATTTTGAAACTGATGGATCTTACTCCCTCTATTTATACTACATCATCTCCACCATCGCAGCTGCTGTCATTCCCAGGCAGCTGAAATGGTCTCTTTGCCATGTTTTTTTCTGTCAGTGTAGATTCTACAAAACCACTAACATAAAATGCCAGCCTCTTCCACTGATGTCAGATACCACTCCTCAAAGTCAATTTTGTCTTCTTAAAAGCTACTAGGTTCACTTTTGAAGTGGCATACCTAGGCAGAGGTCAGAGTTTTCATTAAGAAACCCAGAACAGAGCAAGGAATATTGATAAACTTCATTGTTTCCTAACAAAAATCCTTGTTGCCTTAAGTACTGTGCAATTTTCATTGGGAATTCAATAGCCATTAAGTCTATATGATGTTTTAATAAGCCATAAAAGGGTAATATTTTAATTGCTAATTAGCAATAAACATTGATTTTTTTTGCCTCACTGCTCTCCCCAGGACAAGCCACGCAGGCTCTTTAGCCTGTATTGTCAGCATTTAATTTCAGCTTCTATCTCCTTCCCTTTTCTCACTTTTTTTCCCCACCATCCAACTCTTTTTACAGCCTCCAGTTATAATCTGGAAAACTTCCAACATTGAAATTCATATAGAGAGAAAAACTGCAGTGGGGCCAGGAAGAATGGGAAACAGAAATTGAAATAAAAGACTAATGAAGGATAAACAACAATCAAAATTCAATATCAGTTTTAGTAATGACTTTTCAATAAAAGGAATCAATAGTCTCTGAACTCTGATCAGTAAATATATGTTAAGCAAAAATATATTAAAAAGCCACAAAAAAAAAAAAAAAAAAAGCAAAAAAAAAAAAAAAAAAAAAAAAACCCACAAAAAACAAAAAAAAACCCAAAAAACAAAACAAAAAAAAAAANAAAACAAACAAAAAAACCAAACCCAAAACAAACAAACAAAAAAACAAACAAAAAAAAAAAAAACCCAAAAGAAAAAACAGCAAAAAAACCCACAAAAACCTGCCACAAAAACAAAAGCAAACCCACACAAGAAAAACCCCAACCCCCAAATCTGTCAAGAATAATTTTTAGTGTAACAGTATCTTCAGATTACTTGTAAGATTACTTATTGTCCCTTATTGTCCCTGAGTTTAAGTGCTGACTGACATTAAGATACTGAGGACTTGTAATTTGAGTGTTAAACTCACATTTTAATTAAATGGGGAATAAAAGAGCTGTTTTTCTGTAAGTTTTGGAATCACATTATTTTCAAGTAAATACCCTAAGGAAACAAAATATTTCCTTCTGCAGTAGTTTACTTTCTTACCTTTTAATAAACCAAAAAGTTATGTAACTGTTTTACCACTGTCTGTTGCAACTTTGACAGACTTCTTTAAAGCTACAGATGCACCATGAAGAATAGAATTATAAGAGATCCAGCTTTATGACATGCTAAAAAGAAAAAAAAAATATATATATATAATTAATTTGAAATTTATAAAACATACATTTTAAGTTAACATATATACATATAACTGTATTTTTTAAATTTCATTTTTATTTTACTTTCAAAACAAAACCATGGTTTAGGTCAAATCTGGAAATAAAATGTTTGAAATTATCAAAATTTTCAGCAAAATGCAAGTATTGACCTTCAGCCCACTTTATCAGCTTCTCCTGGATTTTGTTTAAGGAGTCTTTACTCACTCACTCCCTGTTCTTGGTTAAATCACTCCATGTTTCCCAAATTCCTGTTTTATAAAGTGAATAAAATATTTACTTACTGTTCTTGACTCCCAAAGGACTTCCTGTGGGTTAATTAGTTAATGTTTAACTTTGAAAATCAAAGGTGTTATATTAGTGTCAAGAGTTATTATTATTATGAAACCTATTAAAATCACAATACATGATCAACTAGCTCAGGTCAAAGGTGCAAAGGATCTAATTAAAAGATGATAAATGGAATTATTGAAAGCAGGTGATCTATTGTATTACCTGACACTTAAAATGCACAGAGACCTACTAGTCACCACCATGCCCTGTATTCCTCATGTCACAGACTTAATAGCCAGAGTTTTGAAAAAGCCAATATTTTCTGTATTTATTTAAGGGCTTATTAAGCAGACTGAAAAGCCCTCCTTTGCCATACCTACAAGTCTTTATTAAAAGTGCAATACGAATATGTCTAGACAATGGAAGAAATACAATAATATGTTATAAATTATATTTTGACTACTCAGAAGGCCATGCTGTTTCCTGCTAAGTCTAAAACCTAAAGGTTTTATGTTGCAAGTTTAGTGACAGAGCTTTTTAGTGGCAATAGACGCTCATCTTATATTATAACATTTCGGTCAATATTGTCAGAAAATTTTGTTTAGAACCAGGACTTCTGCTCCAGAGATAATGACATGGAGTATTTAGCTAGAGTTTTGAAGTTGAGAAAATATATTTATGCTAATCTTTTAGCATTTCTTGTCACAGTGATTTCTTGGATACAAATTGAAAGAATGAGGGATTCTATCCATAAAGATGTATTTATACTCTTCATCTTTTGAATTCCATCCATATTTTTTTTTTTTTATACTGAAAAAACCAAGCAAACCAAACCCAAAGCACCAGATTACAGCATAATTTGAGATTGAGCTACTAATTTATTAAGACATTTTACCAGTGGTAGTTGGGTGAATGTTTTCAGTGCTAGGTCTTCAGAGATCTAAAATTCTGGTTGTTGGAGCACTGGTCCTCTTTGGGAGGAATTACAGCATAGCACTGTCCAACCATGGTAACCTCAGCAGATCATGGTCTCCTGATCATTTTATCTGTAGGTTAATGTATTATTCTTACAAAATGCTATTTGTTAGAATGAGATAAAACAACTTTTTCTGTTACTGAAGAAAAGTTTTGACTGGTAGATAAATTGCACGGAATGTCAAGAAAATTTACTCTGGTCGGTGGAACTACAAAAACTCATATAGCCATTGAGATGTTCATGACAGATACTGACTACTCACAGCTTCACTGGAGGTCACCTATTATTTTTAAAATGTAGTAATTTTTTGCCAAAAATAGCCATTATTACATAATACCTGTGGTAATGTCATGATCTATATTTCTTATGTCATTTAACAGAATGCAAGGAATCATATTTAGTCTAAATTATTATTATTATTATT
>WEIU01013160.1:13558-27280 GCA_013389925.1 Aegithalos caudatus | reverse complement strand
AAGTTGCTCCATGGCAGGTAAAGTGCCTTCTAAGATCTCTTCTGAAATATATTCTTACTTTAGGAGACAGCTTTCCTGTTTTTCCCAAAAACAAAGGACAAAAAGTCTTTGAACTCATGAAAGACTGATGCATATGCCTCTTCTGTAAGCAATATAAGTATTAATGAGGGGAAAAATTTGAACCAATTGTTTCAAATGAAATTGGAACCTAAGAAATCTGTCCTGTGAGAAATTAAGAGTCCATTTAAAAAGAGGATAATACATATAGAACTCAAAATAAACAAAGAAATAATAAGAAAAAAATCTATCTAGAAATTCAGATATCTAAACAACACTCTCCTAACATCAATGCCATCATCCTCTAACTGACTGCCACTCCTCAGTGTCCTTCAGCTTATGCTAGTGATGCAGGCATTGAAGGCTGATACTGAGAAAACAGAAATTCAGACCTTTAAATGTCAAACTTTTCATCTTGGAATACTTTACTCTTCTGGTCTTAGTTACTCCACATACTTTTGTTAGTTTTTTTTCAGATGGTGCACCTCAGTAACCCTGTTAGGAAGACCATGGTTATGAGGATACTTATAACTCTGGATACAGGCTTCTGGTGATTTCTAGTACAGGACAAAGTTGATGAGAATCACAGTGCCAAACCAAATTTAAAATCACTCCTCATTTGTCACTAAAAAGTAGATTTCTTTAGAGAATTCTAGTTGCAAAGGGCCTTTTGTAAAAAGAAAAATAAAAAGATAATTAAAAAGGAGGGAGCATTCCATTATGACAGGCTTCTTAAAGAAAGAAAATCTTGAAAGTATCTCTGACAGTTCCAGGAAAAATCCTAACTCTGCCAGCATAGTGGTGATGAATCCTTGTGTTCTCACAAAGAGTCTCTTTTCAGACATGCTGTCATGGGAATTGGCATTGTTAAAATGAGCGTGTTGTGATGGTACTTTTTCTCCTGCAACTATCACATCAGGTTCATTCCTACATAAAAGCAAACTCAATGGTTCTGGACAATTACTAAAGCAGAAGAGATATTAATGCCTGCTAATCTATGTTTATTGTGTGTGGGAGTCTGACCTGCAGCTCAAACTCAGTTATATACACTGAAAAAGCAGTGAATGTTACTAAAACAAATGCTTTGTGAGTTTGTTTTCTTTTTAATCTCTTAGGAAATGTTTATAATACATGATTTTGAAGGTTAAAGAGACTCAGACTTGTTTGCATGCCATAAATTAAAGCCATCAGTGTACAATTCATTACTCCAATTTCCAGTTTCTCAGAGTGGAAAAAAAAGGATGTTGTCATTTTTGCTGTCCTTTGCAGGCCAGGGTTGATGTGTAACAGCAGGTGCCTTTGAAAGAAATGTTGTTGGCACTTGTAAAAGCAGACTGCCCAAAGCTGCATCTTCATTTGTTTAGGAAAAGGCCATTCTTTCTTTTGTTGCACACTATCAGGGGAAATTTTTGTAGGAGAGCTCAGGCAGATTAAATGGCACAAAAGGTTTAAGAAACATGGTCACGCTCGAGTTCATGGACATTACAGGTCAGTGGTCATATTTAAACATGCTCATATTTGAATACTGTCCCCATGATTATCTAAATCTAGTAATCCTGGAGCTGTAAAATAATCTTCATCTTTAATACTGGTTTTGTTTTTTCATTTTGCTATACATAGAGAAATAACAACACTTCTTTCTTTTTTAAATTTCTTAATAATAGTTAACAGTTGTGATGAAGCAGATGAAAAAGAAAGCAACCTGAGAGGTAACTCTAGAAAGCTTTAATGCCAAATACTACAGATATTTTTTGGGGGGTTTAAGTTGAAATTATGGAAGCAAGGTAGTGTCTAGTTACAGTCTCTGTGATTGTGTAAGATTGATCATTCTCAAATTTTGGAAACAGATTTAAATCTTTGGCCATTTCTTATAAAGCTGAATTATATCTTCTCATACACTAGAATTTCAATGCACAATTTTGTGGAGATTTGGGTTCTATTTCTGTGTTGAAGCTGGTGCCTCTAAGCAAGATTCAAGGTAATTACTACTTCTGCTTGCTAAATCTGCAAATAGCAGTATTCAGTCTTCTATGTTGCATCAATTAGAAGCAAGTCTGCATGCATGATTTGAAAACACCAGTAATGAAATAATACTGGTGTTGGGATGTTTTACCTGTGTCACAGCATTTTGTTCCAATAAAATCCTTACATTTCTTCCTGTCTTTTACAATATGCTAAAATATATTCAATTTAAACCATAATCAAATACAACCCATAAAATTTATACAAGTGCAATTAAATATCTCAGCCTTATCAAAACAAACTATTGTAATACCTCTATAAAATGAGATATCTTTGATTCTCATTTTGATTTGGTTTTTATTTAAAATTAGCCCATTTTGAGAAAACAGTCTTGCAGCAACCAATTTTGTCAATTGTTAATTGGTAAATATTGTCAATGGAATAGAAGATTTTATCTGTTTATAGTTTGTAGCTTGTTATCTAGGTTATCTAAATGCATTTCAGTCCTGGGTTTTTCAAGAGTCTCAGTTTTTATTATTTGTTCTGTGCCTTATGCTCACCATACCTTTAATATCTCTTTACATTTAAAAGTGTATTGAAATACCACAACAGACATGAATGAAACTTTTGATAAGCAGTATGTCCAGAGTCAAATCATGGCAGAGATCAGTCTCATTATATGGATAGGGGAATGCAACACCTAGGCCATTTTTTTCTGGATGCATTAGAAGTCATTCAGGATTTGTAGAAAACCTTATTCCTTATGTGCTGCTGCTGAGCTGCCTCCAACACAAAACAAAGAAACTTCACTTTTTTTATAAGTAAACGGAAAGTCAAAGGTTCAGCCTGAGGGTAAATATTTATTGGAAAAGAAATTGTCAGAATTTTTTTGACATCTCTATTTGAAAACTTGGGTGACTTTGGAGACCACTTCAGGAAGAATAATATTTTGTTAAAAAAAAAAACAAAAGCAGCTTTAATCTAAATTAATCCTCCCTTTTGTACTCCCTCCCCTCCCCACCATATGAATATTGAAAAGAAGTATAATTACAAGTATTCAATTTGCACTTGATTTGTTTGACTAACTCCAACCCACAACAGTCAGTGCTTTGTGCTTCGATTCAATATTTTAGTTGTCAGCAGATGTTCAAAGGGACCTGCAGTTCCCTGTACATTGTTGCTGACATTAGGGAGTATGTTCATACTTATGTATAACAATGTCATACAAGAAAGTGATATACAGTGATTGCAAGCTGCCAATCACAACATAACATCAGGCTTTGAAACACATTGCATTTGTTTGCTGATGTATTATACCTCTCCAAATAAAATGATAATCTATGATAATTAGGTTGCATGGTACATGCCGAGGCAAAAAACAAGTGTGCAGGGAAGTGTTCAGATATTCTTGTTTCTCTGCTAGAGTTAGTAGGGCATTTAGGATCCTTTTCAGCACAAATCAGTCAGACTAAAATATTTTCTATAGCTAACTTTTTCCTGAGAAGCACATTGATAGCTGGAAGGCTGTTTTTCCTTGTGTAACAACTCCTCAAATGTGGCACATTCCATAATCAGAATCGGAAAACAGATTGCCATAATATTAAGACAAGTCCATGAAATAGCTGCACTTTATATCAGAGTGCAAAAGGAGAAGAGGAATGAGTCCTGGGACAGCAAAGACATAGCTTTATCTATCTAACCCACCTCAGACCACCTTCATCCCACATTTCTACTGTGGTTTTCATTTGCGTTTTTTATACACCATATAATGCATTATAACAAAACAGAAGATCAGGTTTTGCACTTGATGGTATTCCTGTAGTCAAGGATAGCATTCTGCTGAAAAGAACTCAGAATTAATTCTGACCTGATACTTTAAGGATTTGGAAATTGTTAGTCCTCTGGAATGCCACCTGATATGATTAACACAGAAAGAACACTGCTGTGTGCCTCACTGCCCAGCACCTTGACAGGGCAACGACCAAGGCAAGTGAATGTGAGGGAATTGATTAAACAGTATTGCACATGTAGACCCAGAGAAATGAAAACATGGCAAAATGTTTTGACACATACTTCAGGATGATCTTAGGTGGCAGCAGCAGAGAGCCCAGAATTGCTCAAACAAGGGACTGGAATGCCTCACCTTTTTCTGAGCTCGGTCCCAGTCCTGGTTATATGCCTTCTATTCATGCACTCAGCAGGCTGCAATGCAAACCCCAACATGCAGTGGCTTTGAGGGGTGAATACTGGAGAAAGTCCTGTCCTGCAGTTCGGCTAGAGCCCTGCATTGTAGGGCTCTAGCCTAAAAAAAACCAAAGCAAAGCAAAGCAAAGCAAAGCAAACCAAACCAAACCAAACCAAACCAAACCCTCTTTTCACCAGTAACTTTCCAAACTGGCTCTGGTGTTGACCCTGAGGACCTTGTTGTGTGGCTATTGAGACTGTTTTAATCTTAAAAATCATGGTGAGAAATAAATTTTCTCACTAATTAATGAAATCCAAGGCTTTTTAGGAATAGAGCTAAACTGTGACCAACTTAAATTAAAAGACTTATCCATACAAAATAAAGCTCTGTTTATTATTATTGTTGTTAATTACTTAAAAATTGGAGGTAGTGCCACTTACAGTGTTTTCCCTTCCAGATCTGACCAATAAAATACTTTTGATAGTATGTGAGATAATAAGATAATATGAAAATCTTCATATTGGGAGCAGTATACATTCTCATGTTTCCTAATGCATGATAAAGACAACACACCTGCAAAGTCTATACCAGACCATTGAGAGGTAAAATGAAGGAGGAGGAAGGGTGAAAACAAAGAATTCCCATATGCAATGCCTACTGAAAGTGTGTTCTCTCAGACTAATAGTGTGTCACCTTGTGGGTTATGGCAAATAAATGTAGCAGAACATAAAATAAGAAGTGTAAAATATTGTTTATTCACAAAATAAATCTATTTAAACATGGAAAATACTCTAGAGATGTATACATAGAAATAAAGGACTCTCAGAATTGGGACCCTGTTTACCCTGTGTACTATCCAAAAGACAGTCTGTTTGTGGTTTTTAGTATATCTGCAGAACCAGTGATTCACTTTTTATCTAAACATCAGAAATGTAGATGTTCTGTCACTGATTGGGGTTCACTGCTTCAGGCATGCGTATAGGCACTTATGTTGAATACAAAGTGCACTTTACTCAGGTTGAAACAAAATTCAACAAACTTAGGATGTTTTTGATATTCTTAATTTATTAAGACTTCATAATACCCTTTATCATATTAACTCCTTAGAATTTAAAATAAATATTGGTACCTGATGAGCTATTTTGAGGAAAAATAGTACTTTTAGCCTGTATTGCATTTTTGCTCAGCTGTATTGAGCCTTACACTTGTTTTCAGATGTAGGCTGATCACCATTTATTCATCCATGTAAATGGGATTCATACATATATCTTATTAATTACATGTCAGAGGAGCTAGCCATTGATCAGTTGGACAGAGGAGAAATCTGAGATAACTGCTTTGTAAGACAACCACTGAGATGTTATGATGACATTAATCACAGTGTTGGCAATTATTTTTCTGGAAATAATGTTCTTTTCCTTAACAATCAGATACTGTGGTTTTCTTACTCCTACAGAAGGAAAATAAAACCAAGAAACCCGTTCTCAAATCAAAATTCTGAAGTGTGATATTAAAGAAAAACAACCTCAAATAAAAGGCCATGCCAAATTACCATATTTTATTATGGAATGTAGCAGCCACATTTCTTCACAGTCGAGTCAATATTTTTGTTCAAGTTTAAACTGATTACTTGGAAAATGAATGAAAAGCATTCTGTAAATTGAATTTCAAGGCAGCTGGCTGCTTAAAACAGGAAAGCTGAGTATCAGACTAGTACTGCTTGAGAGGTTCTCCAGAATTCTGAAAGCATCCAAAAGTATGATGATTATAAATTTCTACAAGTTTTATGTAATTATGCATGACATTTAATAGAAGTCTTCCAAAGTGGCTAGATGAAGCTTATCTGAGCTCAAGTGAAATTAACTGTTAAGAGTACACTTCAAAATGAAATCCTCCTTGTTTTTCACATTTCATATTACAACAGTAATTTTGAAAAAGACAGTCAAACTGTTACTAAAATAAACTGGGAAATAGAAGCTTTTTTTAATTAGCTATCTGGAGGTTTGATTTAGTTGAATTTTTTTATCCTCATTTTGCTTTGCTATAATCTTAGTACCTTTGATGCAGGTACTCTGTCCTTTGATGATTTTCTTTTCATGCTTTCTTTTCAAAGCACTTGGTACATGCTGGTCTGGATCATTTAAAATAAAAAAAGAAGGAACTATTTTTATCAATCTTCATTGTTGATTGAATGACAATGGACCTGAACAAGAGTCTACAGAAATAGGTTTTGCATGCAGTATGATTAGGTAACAGAATCAACATTCTATTTCTTTATGCACATTTTTTGTTCACTCAAAATCCCACTAGGTATTATAAAACAGAGCTCTCTCTATCCTAAAAAGAAATCATTTAACCTCAAAGACAGCCTATCATTTAATTACGCTAATGTATTACATAAATTTAAACAAAATATTAAAATACAAATAGTTGAGACCTCTTATTGATATAATTCTTTAATGAGTTTGAAACAAAGATTATCTACAAAACCCTCCTAGTCTGCAAGGAGCACACTTGTGAATATTCTACATAACCTTCTGTTCTGATGATGGAACAAGCTAAACTATTGAAAACATTCCTATCCCCTTTCATCTTATATTCCCATAGTAAATTCTAAACGTAATTACACAGTGTAAACTGTTTATTACAGGTCTCAGTATTCCTTGAATTTTAACAGGAGAAAAAATCAATGAGAAAGTTAAATAATCTGACTTCACTCTTCTATTAGACAACTTATTACCTTTGTCTCTTTTAATATCAGCAGTAAAGGTAAAGTCAACAGCTGGAGAATGTAGAAGTATTAAGAGTGGAAGAGGTATGAAGGTTCACAGAAGGGTTTACTGAAGAAAATCACAGGAGATTTTATTAAATAGCAATTAAGAATGGAATATGGAAAATACTATTGCTAAATGCTTTGATATGAGTCATTAATGGAAGGGATTTCTGGTAATTATATACCTGTACTAGGGAAGAGTAAAATTGTCCTTACGCACATAATCTATTTTTTTTTCCTTAGGCCTATTAATAAACACTGTCAGTGACAGCTGACCCAGCTACATTTCCAAGCCTAGTGGTGAGGCAGTCTCCACTGCACCTGTGCCCTACACATATGTCCAACCTGAGGAACTGCAAGAGTATGCACCAAGTGTAAGGGGACTAAGTGGTAAAACAGACTGCAGAACTCTCCTGGTTCAGGGGATTGTCTTTCTTTTTCACCCTATTCTTCCCTAAACTTCCATGAATCTCTGTTTTTCTGGTTATTTTGTCTATAAAGCATAAGAATGTACTGCAAATGGAAGATGTGGTTTCAACCTAAAACTCCAGTGGTGCAATTTGCTGTGACAACAACCATGCCAAAGAACAGAAATTTGGGGCCTGTAAAGGAAGGGACCCTCATTTTTATTCAGGAAATCTAAAGGCAACATAGAAAACACTATTAATTTTCAATTCAACATTACCTTTTCTTCCCAGTACATTCTCATTGAAGTGGGGAATGTGGCTATTTTCTTCTTTCAAAAAATTGTTCTTGCCTTTTATGTCTAGGGACTTTCAGGTATTGAGTCATAAGGACCTGTGAGCATCAATTATTGCATTGGCCTTCATCAAGATTATCAGCAAGCCTGAAGAGATTTCTTCCAAATTCAAGCTCAATACTTAAGAGGCAATTAAAAAGTGCTTCTGAAACAGTTCACCCAAGGTTTTTATAAATGCCTTTTGCAAACTCAAGTATAACGTCTTGAGAGACTAATTGGTGTCACAGATATACTAAAGCAGAACAATTCACAAGGATCTCACTTGAAGACTGGTAACTTTCCTTTAAGTTGATTCAAATTATTCAAATTTAGCTGCTGCTGTTAGTAAATAGTAAGAAATTTCACTTAAATTCTTTCTGAAATACACTGACACAAGTCCCAAGTATTTTATTCAGCCTATGCCTATGTTGTGGTGAAGATCATACTTCTAACTAAACATCATCCACCTCTCCGGTAGTAACAAATGTTTTTGTTGGTGAGTATTTTTCCAGAAGTCAAACACTCTAAGTTCATATAATGTTTTATTTTCACACTGCAAATTCCTTTGATGGGGAAGCTGTTATTCCCTTGAGATAATATGTGTAAAAATAAAGTCTAAAATGAGTTTCATATTTTACACTTACATTTACCTGTTTTGTGACTGTTTGAGTAGACTTCAGACTGAAAGAAGACACTAAGTAAAGAAAGCAATGGTGACATTTTAATGCCAGCTGTTTTGCAGTGCAATATTTCTAACTCCAGTTGGAAAATGCAGCTTTTACCATACTTCATTGAGTCAAGTGGACAATTCAAAGCTTTATATGTTTATTTATAAATTTAAAATTCAACATTACAGTGCAGCCTGGTGTCTGTGCTCTAGGGCTATGTGCACAGGGTGGGAAAGGGGACAATATATATGCAAAGAAGGGGTTGAAAACAGAAACTTCAAATTCTGTAAAGAAGACCACTTGCAGATTTAAAACTTGCTTGCCTCCCTCCTCCAGTGACTATGAAGTCTAATCTGTTTTCTGTCCTAAATATAGTAGTTTCATTATTTTGAATGAATGAATGAATGAACTGAATTAATATACCCCATCACAGTATTTCACCAGGTTTTCTGGGTTATCTGATCCAGGATCTTTTAGGCTCCACTTGCAAGATAAATTCTCTACTCTAGTGATAATCAGTATGGCTCTTCTCTCCTTCCCTTCCAGGTTGTGCTCATGCAGCATTTTCCAAACATTGCAGTTGGTATCACTTCAATCAGATCATGTCCATAAATGGAAAAGAGGAAGAAGATTCTGAGAATAACAAATTCAACCTCACAGCTTATATCAGTGCCCCCTGACTGAGGACTTCACAGCAGTGGTAAGTAGGCTTGCTAGCAGTGAGCTCAGGCTTAACATTCAGTGGAAATATACCTGACATTCAATACATCTTCCTACAACATGATGGACCTGTATTATATGCAGCATTCCAAGTGATATATTAGGAGTGCCAGCTCCAATGACATTAATACTTCCATATTTCTTTGTGAAATACCTTGCCTGAAAAATCCTAGGATTGCTTTTGACATTTTCATGGCTCCTTCACAGAGATGGTTCATAGTAATCTTATAATTGACTAATACACCTAGATCTTGCTCTTCCTCTGACATTTCCAACTAACGACTTTCCATGTGAAGGAGAAAATTCTTGTTATTAATCCTCAAATGCGTGACCTTGCACTTTTCTATGAAATCTCATGATATTTCCTTCTTTCAGTCCTCAAGGTCCTTTTTTTTTCTTTCCTTAGAGTAAGATTTTGATCTTTTCTTCTACTGATGGTACTTCTACTTTACATAATCAGTAGAATTATCAGGCTGAATGTAGTACCAGGATCTTCAATGACAATGTTTAAGTCAGAACCTAACATCACCCTTCAAAAAGTTTATTTGTAACTGCCTTTGAACTTGATATGCCAATTTTTAATGTGGCTGTTGTTGTCTCTCATTTAGTTTGTTCCCTTCCTAAGTTAAATAGATTTTCCTAGTCTGGCAAGTCCTTAACAAAGCAATGTCCTTGATTTTTTTCAAAGAAAGATATCAGATAAATGTCACAACCTATATGTGCTAAAACCATGTTTGCTTTTTGTTCTGCTTGTCATTTACAGATTCTTTCTTTCAACATTTGTTCTGTAGTCCTGGATACTCAATAAAGAAGTTTGCAACATCCAAGATCATTTCTCTAACCTTTTGAAAACATTCTCAGAATGTAAATACCATCCACAATATGTTTTATTCTCTAAAAATCCTTGCTAGTCAGTCTTGCACAACTGTGTGTTGAGAAACATAAGGATCCAAACCATCCTGCAGATTGCTTGCAACGAAGGCTACATTTGTGCAGAAGTCATGCTGCTAACATTTCTTAAGGTAAAGACACAAGATTTTGCTCAGGCAGTTATGGCATTTGCACTTGGAGGTGAGGTGAGCTGAGCAAACTTCTTAGCTCCAGACCCCAGGGTGAGTAACTGAACAGTTGTCTTTGCTTAAGATGTTTAGGACAAAACAAACCAACACTTTTTCACATGACACAATACAAGGGCTTATTAAAATTCAACAAAATTTTGGCTCCTTTGAGTTTTGGATGTTCTTGGTTACTGAATTTATTATGCATACAGTTCCTATATATGCCCAAAGGATACATTTTTATGGCAATGAGATTCTTGACTACTCACATCTTTATCTTACAGCCAAAGGAAAAGGAAACTCTGGTCTTAGTCTTACCACATAGAGGTCAATTTAATTGGTCCCTAGGTGATATTGCACTAATCAAGATGAAGTGGAATGGAACTTGTTTGCACTGCAGTTCATCTGGAATCATATTTGTGTGAAGTGAACCTGAAAAGCTAGGTAAAAAGTACAGGTTGTGAACTCTAGCTAGCAAGTTCTGGATCACTAACATAACATCATTGGAAGGCATGCATCACATTAAGATATACTATACAGGGAACTAACTTAAAGTGCTGTCTATTAAAAATGTTTACATGCTATGCATCCTTTGGTGGAAAAAAAATCCTCCGTATTCTCTTATAAGCTATTTTTGTCATAAACAATAAAACAACTTACATTAAAATTCTAAAGAGACAGTATTTTTAAAATGTAATTAGACAAAAACATCTATTAAAATCATTCAGTGGGAAAACATCTATTAAAAAACATCTATTAAAATCAGTCTGATGAAGATGGCATCAACCAATGATGGAAAAAAAGCCCCACAAGAAAACAAAACCTATTGATTTCTTCAAATATCAGGCAGCTATGTAATATGCCTCTTTAGAGCTTAAATGGGCCCTGGTAAAGGTAGAATTTCTGAGCAGAAAGAGTTTTGTTATGCCTAATTGTGGTTTGTTATGTAAATTGTTTAAAACATCTAAGCCACTTTTCTTACGGTTTAATGTGCCTATTTAGGTAGATAATGTATTCTGTCTCTAATCACTGCAGTGATATTTCTTAAATGTAAGCTTTTTAAAAAGAAATGTAACCAAAGAGTGCATATTTCTTTACTGATTTATTTTAAGATGTTAAGAAAAAATGAATCGCTAACTGTATTCTTGGAGCCCCCTCCATTAAATGTCTTATAAAAAAGGCATTTGCTTAACACAAAAGTAAAATATGAACAGGTTTTCTATTGAGTGTACCATTGCAATATTTTGGCTTTTACTTATTATTGTTGGCCATGAAGATTTATTAAGCACCTCAGAAATATAAACGTACAATTCCCCTCTCGAACCCCTCCCCACCCACGCCAAGGCATCTACAGATTTTTATCCAGCTATTAGGATTAAGGATGATGACTAAGAAAATTAATTAAAAATGAATATACACCAAGGGTTGTAATTTACAGCCCATCAGGTTCAAAATATTTTTCTTAGTTCATAACATATTCCATGTGTGTGTTAAAATTCAAGAAAACTCGTCTCAGCCCTATATATTATATTTCACTGTTTCATTAAAAAGTTGCTTAAATGCTTTCATTAAGTGGAACATTTATTTAGATATTAACGGAAATTATGTTGAATATGTAAATGATCTATTTGACACCAAAAGGGGAAAGAGGCAGTAACAATTTTAATTAAAAATTCAATCCTAACAGGGTTTGCCCTCGTCAACTTGGAAATATTGCACAGACTCTTTATTAAATTGCAAAGTATCTGGTTAAAAGCTATTCACAGTGTTATCTGCTAACTCATCCTTCTCCCCACCAGACCCAGTTTCTACAAAAGTTAGTGGCAAAACTCTTGACTCTAGAAGACAACAAGGTTCAGTGTATGACTTCAGAGCAGTTTCCTCCATGGAATAAAAGGGTGCATTCTGGCCTTGTTTAAGATCTGGCTAGATGGTTCTACATGGAAAGAAGAGGAATGTCACACATGCAGGTATACCTCCTGTCCTCTGTGCCAATCTCTGGCTGTCCCGACCAAGAGACAGTATATACAGGAGACACATGCCTTTGTTCCCACTCCAGAGCTGGTGGACACAGGCAAAAAATGGAGCAAAGCACTTGCATTATTTTCCATTTATGCTGTATTGGTTTGCCTGTCTTGTTTTATGTGAAGGATAATAGTTCCTTACTGGAAAAACCCATCAGCAGCATAATGATTTGGAATTAGCAGAGGGAGTGGAAACCAAAGAACCTGTGAGTATGTTTGGAAGCATTTGAGTTTTCAGGGTTGGAATACAAATAAAGGTTGAGGCACTAAAGGGATGTCTGTTCCTGCTTGTGTTCATGTGTGGCAAAGACATTTTGGCTCAGTGTGAACATCACATGGCTCAGACTTAAAAAAAATTGCTTCTCTCCCTTCTTCTGTCATTGATCTTGCAGCATGGTCTTCTGTAACTACTTTCATATTTGAGTGGTGGGGATTTTTTTCATTTCTCTTCTCTTAGCCTTTATCTCTCTTTCCATTTGAACTGTAAAGCTTAGGAGAAGGAGTATCTCATGACAGGTGTAGTTATACTGCACAATGAAACTCTCTTATTAGCTAGGACCTATGGAGCTGTAATATCAATAATTCATAATCATGAATGGTATCTCGTTACTGATTCATTAAAACTAAAATTGATCCTAATTTTAACTGGGATCCTCAAATCCCAATAGACAGGGCATACAAACCTACTTAACAGCCCTACCAGCCATTTGACTAGTTCATATTATCATTGGATTTAATCTTTCCAGAACTAAATGACCTTGTGCTCATCAGCAAAGGAAATAGATTGACATCAGAAAAACTAGGGCAGTGTGAGCTGTACTCAAGCTGGTAAAACATCATCTGAGGAATTCTTAATTCCTGTAGCAGGTTGTAATATGGTATATATTGAAAGAAATTGTCGCAGGACATGGAAGCAACTCTCATTTTTGTACTTTGAAGGGATGAACCTTTCTTTCTCTGCTTAGGCAGCCTAAATACATAGTGTTAGTGCTTCTTTTTGTCTAAACCTCCTGGAAGTAAAACCAACAGCTAGGAGACACTGAAACAGAGAAAGAGTGTGGATGTCTGATTCAGGCCACCTGACTGATATGCCAAATCTTCACTTGGGAAAAACTGATTTAATTTTTTGGCACTTAAAATAGATGAATAGGAGAAACCTCTCGCCTCTTTGTTCCCATCTCGAAGGGCTGTTTGTGGCTCGGTTCCCCTGGCTCAGCCCTGGCTGCCGGGCAGCGTTTTTCCCTCCCTTGCCCAGGCTTTCCCCGGGGCTCTGTCCCACCCGCCCGTGGCTGAGGGGCTCAGCCGTGCCCTGCGCTGGGGCCGCTGCGGCCGCTGGCACCGCCTGGGGCCGGCCCGGGCCGCCCTGGCACAGCCCCAGCGCTGCCGCCACCGCACAAGGATTCCATAAAGATGAAAATGGGTCTTATCTGACAACCTACTTTGGATAAGCACCTCAAAGTCAGATGATTATATTTAATGAAAAAACACATTGAGGTTTTGGAGGCCTGCACCTTTTTTTTTTTTTTTTTTTTTTTT
>WEIU01013160.1:0-13517 GCA_013389925.1 Aegithalos caudatus | reverse complement strand
TTTTTAACTGGATTGAGTTATTAAAATACAACTGCTTTTCCTTTTGACTCTTATTCATTTGATCATACTCTGTAGACTTTTAACATTGGGACGGCCTTTTTATATGAACATAAGGAAAGGGCAACATAAAAAAAGCATGTATTTTTTCCTTTGTGTGCAGCCTGTGCCATCAAGAGCTGTCTTTTTGGGAGATAACCCTCTGTTTCTCAAGCTCCATTTGAAGGAACAAAGTAGAAGCCCGTGGTTTTGTGTGAGCTCAGCCTGTGCAGGCAGGGAGTATCCCATTGGGGAGCTGCCTGCACGCTGTGTTGGTACTGCTGTAGCAGAGTTGGAGACCTAGTTACTCTCCAAAATAAATGTGTGTATTTTGTTTTAGCTATTAAAGTTGTCCTACCCTGTCAGAGGGAATCATGAGGTCGCTGGTTTTGTTTTCCTCAGAAATGTATCATATAAGCAAATCATAAAACACACAGAAAATAAACAGAAAAAAGAAAATAAAGGAAAGAAAATATGTCAAACATAGACCATGATTCCTGACTGTGCCACATTTTTGGGAAATAATTTGCATTGATGCACTGTGGATTTAATTTTCAGGAGTTCAAAGCACCTATGTCTCTAAGGAAGCATCTGTAGATATCCTCTATCTGAGAATTTTAAAAAAATGGAGCCGAAAGAGAACAAAGCAAAAAACTTAAATTTTGTACATTTAAATGGTAATACTTTTCTCTAGCTGCAGGTACCATAGGAATTACAAGTCAGAGAACATTAAGCTTTGTATTAATTTAGTGCTTTGGTGTTTTATTTGTACAAATTTAGACAGGGGAAATGGTTAAAGGTTACTGACTATTCTTTTGCTTTAAAATTTTGGTAAATTTCTTTATGAAGAAAGCTTCTAAGTTTACAAGTTTACTGTTTACTGTCCTAAAAAGCAGACCAGAAACAAAAGCAAGAAAACTGGTTTAGATAAAACAGGAAAAACAACTTCCAACTGTCAGTTAAAATATGATCATTCTATATCCCAATATCCAAAAAGATATCCTAATATTTCTGTCACTCATAGTCTAACTGAACAAACAGAAGCAAAACATATATTATGCTTACTCCTTTAATATTTCTTTGGATAAATTGGATCTCTTGGAAGAATAAAATAAATTTATTACTTCAGTTCCTCACAGAAACACTATTGAAATTCTGAGCCTTTAGAGATCTTTCTGCCATTGCTTATTAGAACTGGTCAGGGACTTGATAAATGTTCAAGAAGAAAATCAGAAACAGCAAAAAATAACTGTCAGTGAAATACAGCCATTTAGCTGGTGCTGTTTTTCAGTCTTTTCATAGCTTCCATTTCAGCATTTCAAAATACATTTCAAAATACATTTCAAAATGCATTTTTGTTAAGAACTGGAAAGAAAAAGCAAGATTTGGAAAAACCTATTAAAAGTTCAGGAATACATTTGCTGAAGGCATAAGGTGTTTTCATTTGTGTCATGCTTAAACCTTCTATGTATTTATACAGCATTGTATATTAATGCACTAGATTTTTATTAGAAGAAAAGTCAAAATATAATCTAAACTGTAGAATTAGCACAACAAATTTGACAATAATCAAGCAATAAAAATCATAATTATTCATTTGGATAAAGTATCACTTTCCAATAAAATATAATTTCCGTGTGATAAATCTTCAGTATTCAACTATTCCTTCAAGTCTACATGAAGTTGTAGAAGCACCCAAGCAGCACTTAAGGGTGAAAATATCTTGGCCTGTGGGAAGCACCTTGCTTCATGTTATTGAAGTAACAATGGAAAATTAATGTCTCAGCAGTAACCCAGTCAGCAACAGATGAAGGGAAGGGAAAGGGAGTAGGTGTTGTGTATCATTCCAATTGCACTTTTGATTTACGACTCACTTCAACCTCTCTGCTGAAACCAAAAAACATGAAATCTGCCACAATTGAAATGGACTTTTCTGTTTAAAACTAACATATAATTACATTATCTGAGGCTGGTATTATAATTACAACAATTCAACTCCTGTAGGAAAGCCCTTTCATTTTAACTTCAAGATGAAGTTAAACAAAGTTAACTTTAGCAATGATCAACAAGTCAATGAGAGAAAACTGAAAGGAAATGTTAATGTCACATGAGCACGTAGGGGAGGGTAAGGTTTATTCTGCTGTCAGTAATTAACTAAACATTTTGCACATTTAGCAGTACCCAAACAGTAAATCTATTATTCAGGAACACTCAGTGAAGACAGTAAATTCAAAAATTTTAGTTTTTTTTTTTTCAATCTCAAAAATGTTATAGTCATTCTAGCCATGAATATTTTTATAAACCACCAAACAATGTGAAAGAAAGGTATATGCACACAGTTCTTTGTGTGCTCCTACATGATACATATGCTTTCCAATGCAGATGAATGCAAGTCAGCTCAAGATCCAAACTCATAAACCCTAATTGGAAAGATGAAGCCTGCTTAGCCAGGCTGCTTATCCCCAGACTAGTTGTGTTTATGGACTCTAGAGACAATTTTTCCCTGTTTTTCCTGGGAATAGGAGATTGAGGAGGATTAGGGAATGGAGAGGAGAAATCAGAGCACTCCAACCCTTATTTGCTCTTTCATATTTTTCTTGAGTGTGTATGTCTTAGAGGAATATCCAAGAAGAGGGAAAATTGTGCACTGTTTCATGTAAATTGTGCACATGCTCCCCATGTGCTTGGAACAGTCTAGAAGTTGTTCCTCCCTAGCTGCAGAGGAAAGACAGCTGTATCTTGCCATTAGACAAATTGTGACTCTAAATGTAGCCCATATTGGACTGTTTTGGAAATTTTAACAGGTGTGGACTTTGAAAAAAATGCCACCTGCAGGGACCAATAGCCATATGGTGTAAGAAGTTTAAACTACTTAACTTAAAGGAACAACCGTAATTTTCACCATTTGAGAAAAGGCTTAAGATTTGTAGCCACTTTAGTACAATACGTGAAATCAGTGTGATGTTAAGTGGGTGTGAACTGAGAAATGCAATGTTTATTTTCTTCCCAGGTGATTGCAACATTAACTGCAGGAGCAGCTTTCTCACCTCTGATGGCTCCTAGTAGTCACCCGGAGTCTGCACAGAGGTATTGAGTTTTGCTACCATTTATAGCTGCAATGTCAAGCCCCCCCACATATTCAAAGTTATCAATATATTGAAGTCATGCCAGCAGAAAAAATGAGCAGATACAAAGTCAGCTGAAAGACAGGTTTGATTCCACTTCTCCAGGCAGTGCTTCTGTCATACCACAAGGGGTACAGTAAGATTAATGCCATTGTTGCCATTTGATTGAATAAAGATAGTAGCATATATTAATAGTTGACATTAGTAGTAGTTAGGCTAAGGCTTGGGCAGTCGACCTGTTGTGTAGGCCCATGGGAAGAATTTGCCGAAGCTGGAAGAAATGATCAAAGGATTTAGTGAAGCATGTAGTACATAGAAACTTAGATAAGTATGTGATTATAATCAATAATGAAGTATAATCATTTTAAGACGTTTGAATGGTGGGAGTGGGGCTTGGGAGTTTCATCTATAGTTTTAAGCCAAATAAGCATAGAAATTTATGACCTTTAGAAATGTTATCTAGATGGAAAATGTGAATGTTTGATGTAAGAAAAGTGCGTAGATTGATGAAGTAATCTTTGTAACAAAGGTATGAGATGAGCACTTTTGTGGCTAAGTGGGGCTCTGTCTTTGGACGCTAGTCCACAGGCTCCCGAGGCCTCAATAAAGCACCGCATAAACGACTTCGGTTGTTTGTGTTTTCTTCGGATCCGGCAACACCATCACCACCACTGTAAATGATCCTCAGCTGAGCTACTACAATGAAAATAAACAAGTGTGTTATCAAAAAATGGAACACCTAAAATGGTATTTCAAGTTTTCCTCAGTTCTGCTAATTAAATGTAATTTAAAACATTCTAATATTGCTTAATATAATTTAAAAAAATAAATTTGTATAATCAAGCACCACATTTCCATGGCATTAGATTGTCTGGCTATGCTTTTATCACTAGCAGCAACATTTCACTCCCATAGAGAATGTACTTGAAAAGTTTAAAAGGTCATGTCATTTTCATGGGTTTTTTTGATTATTTTGAAGCTGAACATAGCAACACATCTGTTTATGGTCAATAAACAAATTTACTTTCCTTCTGGCTATGTCAGTTCTCTAATCAGGTGAATCTTTCACATGTTTCTTACTTCTTGGCTGTGCAACAGGGACAACATTGTTTCTTTTAACACAGTTTTAATAGAGTAAATTCCTTTAATACATTACAATATTTCTTCAATATATAATTTTGTGCTGATGTATGTCTCAATATTTACTTCTCCCTCAAGTTTCTCTGCATAAAGAAATATATTATCTCTTTGACCTTCACTGTTGGTCAGTTTTTATCTTCTGTGCATTTGCTTCTGACATTTGTTCTGCCTGGTATCTTTGCTGTTCTTTCTGTTTTCCTTGTTCTCTTTCTGTCCCCTCTGTATGCGTTTTGTTTTAGTGATCTGGAAAAATGTTCATCTGCAGTATTTTTGAAGCTTTCCCTGATGCTGAAATTCCTCTTATTTTAGGAGTTTAAAAGTTTCTAGGAAGGGTTTGCATATATATTTTTAAAACATTTTCTTCTGATGTCTCTTTGCCATATTACCATTAACAATCATCTTCGTGTATCTTGGATCACAACTCATTTTGTTTTGTTGGGGATTTTTGACCTTTTTTTTTGACCTTTTGCTACATAGCTGATTTTAGTTGCTTTCCATATCTCACTTTACTCTTCTCATTAATCCTGAACTTTCTTTTCATTATATTGAATTCTAAAAATACCATTCTGTAATTTCACTTCCTTGCATTAAAATATTAAGCGATTTGAAATTATCATGTGGTAAGGGCAAAGGATGATAAACTACTGTACTAAATAGAAAGTTAGTATTCTAGTAAAATAATGTTTGACAATGGATGATGTGTTTGTACCTACCTAACAATCTTGCTATTACCTTCTTGTAGGGGTTTGGGAGACAGGGTGGGAACATCTGTGGTCACGTGTGTCTATGTAGAAGAAGTATACTGAGTACATCCAATCCCTAAACCAAAAACTGTGAGGCACGATAAGCAATGTTCCCTAGGGGTTTTTTCATTCCTGGGCCCTGATGGTATACCAGTCTGGTTATACAAAACAAAATGTGCTGACTTACATTAGATAAGAACCCTATACTGCTGTGTGAATTAAACTGGCTGTGATAGACAGGAAACTCTGCAGGAGCAAAAGCTCTCCCTGTGCCTTCACCAGTGATTGAGATTACCCTAGAGTGAACCAGTTTCCTTTCAGGAAGACTTATTTCAGTTTAAGTAACATTATTACAAAAGTATTTTTATCGCTTATGCAAAGTGTTTCATTCCCTAGCATACTCCTTTTAAAACCCAAGGCCCTGCCGCACATTTTCCATTATTATTTTAAAGGGGATTTACTCCTTCTTAAAGAATAGAGCAAAATTCTTGGTATTATAAAAGCAGTGGACATTGAAGTTTTATATTTATCCTTGGGCTTACTAGAGATGGCAGGGAGGTTGAGAACATCTCTATCCTACCCATGATTCAAACCTGATCTATAAGGATTGTCTTTTCTTTTTGAGAGGGAGATAATTCAGTCTGCAGAACTGAGCTTGACAGAAAATATTTTGTCAATTATGTACGAAGCTTTTAGCTATAGTATTCTATCAACTAGAGAGCTGGATATAAACTTCAAAATTCAATTTCTTTAAGGATCTTTAAGGCCTCAAAATTTGGCCAGATTCTTTTCTATTGAAAGTCTAAAACTTCAACAACACAGCTTGACTCATGTCTGTATTACAAATTATTTACTTTGGTAAAAGTAAACACTTCTATTTTCATGAAAGACCAGGGATCAAGTACTCTGCATACTTTTGGACTTATAACCACTTATTCCAGCAGGATGTTGATTATCTGGGGGTGTTTTTCCAACTCTTGATTTTAGTATCAGACACCTTTCTTAATTTTCTAGTCTGTGCAGGAGATGTTAGCAATCAGTCAAGTTTTAGTCCACAGCCTTAGAGGCATCTATCACTAGTGTGAACACAAACATAGAATCATGGAATGTTAAGGGTTGGAAAGGGCCTCCATGATCATCTATTCCCAACCCCCCTGCCTTGGGCAGGGGCATTTCCCACTAGACCAGGTTTCTCAAGACATCCAACCTGGCCAGGGTTGGGGCATCCAGAACTTCCTGGGCAACATTTTACAATGTCTTACCACCCTCACAATAAAGATTTTCTTCCTAATACCTAACCTAAATTTTCTCTCTTTAAATTTATATCCATTACTCTTTGTTCTATCGCTACACTTCCTGACAGAGTCCCTCTCCAGCTTCCCTGGAGAAGGGAAAGTCCTAGTCAGATATTGGAAGGTTGCTCCCAGCTGAACAGGCCCATCTCAACCTATCTTTGTAGGGAAAGTGCTCCAGTCCTCTTAGCAACTTTGTATTTCTCCTCTGGACTTCTTTCTCCAATAGGCAGCACTCCAGCTGAGATAGCACCAGAGCAGAGCAGAGCAGAGGGGAGAACCACCTCCTTTGACCTGCTGGCCATGCCCCTTTGGATGCAGCTCAGGATTCCATTGGCTTTCTGGGGCTGGGAGTGCACACTACTGGCTCAGGTTGAGTTTCTCATCAGCCATTAACCCCAAGTCTTTCTCCTCAGGGCTGCTCCCAAACACTTCTCTGCCCAGCCCGTGGGTGTTCTGGGATTGCCACAACCCAGACATAGGATCTTACACTTGGCTTTGTTGAACTTCATGAGTTTTGCATGGGCCCACCTCTGCAGCCTGTCCAGGTGGCAGTCACAGGCATAGTAGAAACGAAAGCAAAATAGAGATTCTTTGATATGAGTTTTTCAGCCCATGCATTCCTGTGTTCCTGCTGTAGCAGCTATACAGGGACTGCATTTTCTTACGTTAAACTTCATTGAAAAGTAGATGGTTGCTCACATTGTTTTCCTTCTCAGCAATATTTTAATAATAAAATGGAAACTAAATAGCAATATCTATTTTGGGTTAAAAAAAAATCTAGAATAATTAAATTTTCTCTGTCTACAATCAAAGTGGTGGGAAAAGTACAGCAAAATAAAGGTCATGAAAATCCCTGTAATATTTTCAGCTTCTAAAACAATCATGGAGAGATAGTCATAAACAGTAGATTGAAGTAAATGACTAACAAAAAGCAAGTTAAACTCTGACCTTTATTCAAAACTTTCCTAACATGCAAGGACTCAGTCTGAGTCAGGAGGTACAGTCCAAGGATATGCTTTGTAGTCCTGTCTTCTTTAATTACTGCAGTGTCAGTTCAATGGTTCTGTGAATAAAGAAAGCTTTTTTTCTTTTTCCTTTTTTCTCAAGCTAACTAGCATATCATCTTCCTTGGCCTGTTTACTCTCAGCAGAGAAAAACATGTTGGAGACTTCAAGCATGAAGTGTGTGACATTTTGATGCTTTGATCTGACTGCTGCACACACAAGTGGTTAGAGCAGAAGTGGAATGTCTGGAGTGTTCTAACAAAACAATGTCTTTTATGCCTGAAAATATGTGTGTTTATGTTTAGATGATCACATGCAGGGATATATGCATTTTGTCTTCAATATATCTTATTTTTCTTTCATTTTTCATATCTTACATATATTTTGGATCACTATCTATAAAGTCACATCCCCTTATGTTATTCATTGCCCCTCAGATTTTCACTGGCTTCAGTTTTAAGATTTATATATGAACTTTTAAAACAACTCAGGACTAGTTCATGAACTCTTGATTTCACCACTGACAATTTATTCTTTCTATAGAATTTCTGCAGGGTTTTCCCCTGACACATTGTTTAAACAGAATCCTGCATGAAAGCTTCTGCGTAGAAAGTTAACAATAAAGAGAGAAAGAGTCAGACTATTTCAGTCTATCATATACTAACGGAGAGAAAGCAGTGAGTGACATTCACCCCTCCACATGCACCCCTGTGCCTCTGCCTGCAGCCTGGATCTTCTGAGGAAGTTCATAGTTTAAGGTCTTCCTAAAAACCATAAAAAAGCATCTAGGAAAATTAAAGTCATGATACATGAGCAGTTTTTCACATGTGTTATCCAGCAATTGGTATGTGGTCAGTATGAAGTTTGCAAATCCACTTCAAAGTGTATTATTATTGTTTAAGATTAAAAAGAGACTAAAGATAGAACCTTATATTAAATCCTTGTGTGCAAATCAGGATAATCTATTAAAGAGTTAATGATGATCTAAGGCCTTCAGCATTAGCAGTTTATTCCTCTTTAGTTAGAACTCATCTCTTATCTCTGAAATACGTAGCAGACTTTTACAACCTTATGTTTGGTCACTAGATACCTTGTATAATGCATTTAGTATCTATTAAGACTACTATCAGCATCATGAACAATCATTAAGTAGTATATGTAGGTGATTATATTTCTGAAGAATTTAACACACAGCTTGCATCTAAACCCACAGAGTTTATCACAATTATAATATATTTTTTATTATAGAATATTTTGGTTTGAATTGAGACTAATTCTCAAATGATATCAGAGTGGATGGTCAAACCCTTTAAAGCATTTTAAAAGTAGCATTTAAATTTAACCATAAAAGTTAAGAAAAATTAAAATATTATAACCTTAGCCAAAGTAAGATAGAATTGTATGAATAAAAAAATAATCACAATTTTTTATCTGTTTATAAGCATATTCTACAATTAAAAGAGCAAAAGTCTTTCCATCTGAAATATAATTATCATGTGTAAAAATTAGCAAAAGAACTTTTGCTGGCTCACACAAACATAGAGTTGCCAACTTAAGGAACTAGCTTAATTGTCTCCTTCAAATTTGGCAGAGTCACATGGCAGTGATCTCAGAAGAGAATTTTGCACTTGTCTTCTGTTTTCCACTTAATAATCATTTACCTGTTGATTATGTTTTCTTTTTCTTGCTCCTAAGGTAAATCTAATACCCTAAAATGGGCAGGCAGGTGACTTACAGTATTATTTACAGTATTTTGTGAAAGCATAAGCAGTGATGTTCTGTTTCCTTTCATAGAAAGTGATTTATGCTGGGAGATATTAATAGCTTTGTATTACCTTGTGACATGAGATCCATTAAGATGTCACAGCTGCAGCTGTGTACTTATCATGTCACTTCACTTTGTCTTTTGGGGAGGTGGAGGATATTGGATCAGATGCTCACAGGGTATGAGATGAGTTTGTTATTGGCACATGCATGGAAGACATTTCATTCATTCATTGCTTGATCTTCAGCCTTTTGAGGTCACTAGACATACTTCTGTTGACTCAAGTGGTACTGGATCAAGCTCTCAAAGAGTTGATAAATGTTATCTAGTTCATGTCAACAGTAAAAAAAGGAAAGTCAGTGTAAGCTACAAAAAACAACTACTTATGTCTGGAAAGAAACTGTCTACTTCTGACTTATTAAAGCACAAAAAGTTCAAGAACCAACAATAATTAGAGAATAATAATAAAGAAATCCTTTTTCCAAACTGCATTTTTTCCCCCCTTCTCTTTTTGATGTTTCTCACAGAACATATTTTGCTGCCTCTTTTTGTCACTTCCCAGGCTCTTCAGCTAACTTTCAGGGTCCTAAAAAATGTAATTCAGTAATTTTTCATCCTTCACAAAAGAGTATACTTACTGGACATATTGGTCCTTCTTCACAGATTTTTTTTTTTTTTATTGTCTCATCTGCTTCTACTGCTAATTGTGTATTAAATTGTCTGTCCTTTCTTTTTCAGTGGTCACATCAGACCTCAGAAGTGAAATGTCTTTGGAAAACTGATTTTTTCAAATAATTTTATAAGTGACTAAAAAATCCTGCAACTTCCACTCACTACTGTATAAGTTTCCCAAGCTATCAGATATAATAAGTAGCATCCTTTTTTCAGTAATGGGGTGACAAGAAGGTGTCCAGAATCTAAGAAATATGGAAAACATTCCTTCTTGTTTTTCCAGACTAAATAGGGGCTTGGTTCTCTGGTGATGTATCACATTCAGCACTGTAAATATTAGCTATGATAGTGGATTAGCATGTCTACTCCTATTACACTTAAATTGCAGGAAAACATTCTTATGTCTTCTGTTTAGTCTAATTTAATTTCCCATGAAAACTTGACTTGTACCCTTAACCTGATGATTTTTTTTCCATCTGCAAGAGTTGTTTTATCTTTCAGTATTTACTGAAAATTTTTAATGGACGTTAGAGACCTGTAAGTTGAGGTTACCATACATGACAATCCACACTGTTTAGCTGTAATGTCCTATGAATTAATTTGGTATACACAGATAACTGGCCCCAAGTTAACCTGGAGGATGATTAAGAGATAACCTAGTGCCATTAACTTTGGGGTAGTGCAGTCATGGACCATTTGGTCCCAAAGAAAAACAGCAATACTTAAAAAACAAACAATAATGAGATCAGCATGAAAATCCTATTAAATTTCATGGCATGAAATTTAAAATATTACATGAAGGTTTCCAAGGTACATATTGTAATTTTCTATGAACATGCACACACACAAACACACAGACAGAGGCAGATGTATGCTTGTTTTGAAGGACTTTTCTTCTACACTAACAAAAAGGAGGAAAAGAAAAATCTCTTGCATCACTACCTGTAAAGTTCTGTACTTCTTGCCATCACAAAATGGCAGCTGGGCTGCACACTGAGCTAGTTTGCCTAAATTTGGATGCACCATTACCAAACAGAAGTATATCACAGTGAGTCCAATTGCTCAAATATTGTGCTATTGTGGTGCTGGGACACTCCACAGTCATTGATAATTCTGTCTTCAGGAAGTATTACCATCTGCATATCATTGCCTAGCTACAGAAAAGTTAAGTTTATGCTAAGTACCAGATGTGTACCATGGCCCATGTGAGAACCTTGATTCCTCCAGGATTGATAGTGGGAAGCTCTCAGAGCACACTGCTTTTCCCTTTCAGTCTTGATGCACAGGCTTTCCTTGCCACTTTTAAAGCCAAGGTACAGGGATACAGAAGTAGAGGGGTGGGAAATTGTATGTCTGGGCTCCCACTTTAGATATAAATTTACATATAATCTTGGGGATTCAAACCAGATGACACAAGGTGTGTTGGGTAGGATGGGAAGTTGGATGGGTCTCAATTAGACAGCTAGACTTCCTACTTCACCGATAGATATTCTGTCATAGGTTCTATAAAGAGAAAATAGTTTAGTGTTAAGACATACACAAATGGAACAGACTTAAGTTTTTCTCCTACATTATTATTGTAAGTTAAAGTGCAGAGAATTTCCTGCAGAAGAAACATCATTCTTGTGTAGTTAGCATTTTTTTATGGGAACAAGAATGTAGATCTGCCTGTAGCTGCAGCAGAAAAAGTTTTTTTCCTTCACTAAGATTTGACATTTTAAGATATTTTTACACTGGGTTAGTGTTCATGAAATGGAAGAAATGGCAATGTTCAAAAGTTTTTTACACAATTCTACATGCATACCTCCATCCCGATCTGCACAAGATGCTCTTGCTAAAGGGAATCAGCTAATAAGATCAATATTTTGTGATACTTTCGTGCAACTAAGACTAAAAGGAAACCATCAAACAGATTTTCACTAGCAGAAACTGGACATAGATATCCAGAATGTAACAGCTAGTTTTTATCTTCTGTTCCACATTCTCCAGTGTGTGTGTATTCTTGTACTTATGTGGCTTTCTTTTTATATGTCAGCATTCATAAACTTCTTTGGAAAGCAGATAAGAAGGAAGATCATGATAAGCCCTGCTTTGGGTATTAGTGATAGAAATTGGTCATGCTGCCAATATAAAGGTATTTAGAGCCTGTGCACCAGTGTGGTGCTTATGTTTTCTTCCTCCAAGAAACAGCTGCATGTAGCCTTAGATTAATGGAAATATGAAAACAACAATCTTTATTTTATGGAGCTAATATTTCAGAAAATATCAAAGCAGTTGATATAGTGTTGAATGAAATACAGAGTGCAATCCAAGTTACTTTTATCTTTCTATACACAGGAGAAATTACCAAAACTATCTGTCTACTTTAAGATAAGCCTCTTCCTAAAATGATTCAACAGTACAATATGTAACCATCTTATGAAACTCATTTAACACTGTTGTCCCCGGACACAAAATGAATTTCAAGAATGTAAACAGAATGAATTAATTTTTAGCTGTTACCATGATTACAAGTGTAGCTGCATAGCTGTTGTCCTTTTGGTCTCTGTAAGTGCAGCTACTGAGATGCCAATTTTTAGGCTTTTACAAGACCTAACCTAGAAATTTTCTTGAACATGGTTCATGAATATCTACTGTACTTACTCATATGCAGAGGCCTGTGAGCATCCATGAATAAAAATAAAATCAAATCAGTAAACTTTTTATATCCAAACAGCATTTGATTAAACAAAGAAAGAACACAGATAAAAATTACTTTCAAGGAGGCAACACAAGACTCTTTAAATTGGTCATTCTTTTATAGTTTTATGTCTTTTATGTCTTTTTTCCCACCACTGTTCTGCCACAACTGGTGGGAAAAAAGGTGAGTGGGTGAAGGGATGGATGGATGGATGGATGGATGGATGGATGGATGGATGGATGGATGGATGGATGGAACTTAAAATTATGAACATAAAAAATCAGCTTTCTTTGAATAAATTGATTTGCTTTAAGACTGGCTTCTTACTCACCATTGAGGTGGTATATTCTGTTAACTTCTATTGATCTCAAATTAAAAGACCTCAATAATTTAACCACTGTATGGTTTTCATATATGTTTAAAGTGTACCCTTAATTCTACATCATCTGTATTCCTGATTATATGTTATATTCTTCAATGTATCTTAACTAGATCCCAAAACAATGGAGGGATTTTTATCAGAATAGGTGGTAATCACTGTAATTTTCAGAGTATGGTGTATATTATTCCTCTAAAAATCTTTACCATTCTTTGAGAATATCTTAATGCCATGTTTTAGAAAATATGGATAGAAGTTGATGCCAGTGCATTCACTTCAAAGAGCCATTGATTTTTATTTAGACTCCCTGATCCCCTAAGGTCTTAGGTATATGCTTAGCTGTCTCCTTTTTCACTATGGACTTTCAAGTATGTGGGAATGATGACAACATAAATATACTTAAATGTAGAACTTTTCTGGGGTCTCTAGTTTGGCCTTGTTTTTAATTTGATCCAGGACAGAAACTTTGGTTTATTATTCTATAACCTTATGAAAACACTGATCAGAAGCACACAAACAAAGAACTAAATATTACTTAGTTAAATAAATTTCCACATCTTTTGATTTTTGTCATGCTTGGCAATTAGGTTTTCAAAGCTATTTACTCCTCAGAAAAGATTTGTTTCTTCATGACCTGTATTATCCTCTTCTGTGACTTGAAAAGGAATTCATAATACT
>WEIU01013159.1:47886-58077 GCA_013389925.1 Aegithalos caudatus | reverse complement strand
TTCTCAGAAACACTTATGACTATTTATTTATTTACTCTGGTACATATATGGTCTACTAAAAATTGTGGCTGTACAGGAACGATGTCACGAGTCTTTCCTAGGAGTATTGCTAAAGGGGCTTACTGAAAATGCAGGAGGGGGGTTATTAAGGGCAAGAATTCATGTGGAAATAAAATAAAGGCAGAATATTGATTATTAGACAGGTAAATCACCACAAAGAAATAGCTAAAATGCTTGGGTTTGAGTCATGAAGAGACCCAAAGTCGATAAACGAAAACAGTACTTCACAGAACAATATGTGCACAAAGCTTCACAAAGTTACATGAAAGAGGACTTAAAAGAACACCAGGAAGCATTATAGTCTTTCTAACACTTCTACACTCCCCCTGTAAGGACAAAAAATACCTTCACTTCTGCAGAATGTCTTGGCCAGAAGTATTCAGCAGGGAGCATAAATACTTGGTCTCCACCTCATCTCAGTGCATTTAAACTTCCATCACCCATCACTGTACTTCTTTCACTCTGATAGCAAAGAAACTGACTTCACTGCTGTTGCAAAACAACAACTTCTTTTCTTCCAGAGAAACTGAACTGCATCCTCAGCAGGTGTAAACTGCTTTCTTAACTCACTGGTATCAGACTCACAGGAATGGCACATAAATACCCCATCTCACTCTACAAATAAATGCAGTCTCTGTTCAAGAATATGTAAGCAGACATCTAGTTTTCGGGTCACTACGTAATACAGATTTCAATTGTAATGTGTACTTCAGATATCTGCTTAAAATTTATATCTGATGAGGCCTTTTCAGGACAGATTATCAAATTAATAACATATTTTTATCATCTTCCATTCTGACATCATTTCAGCCCACTAAAAAGTAAGCTGTTGTCCCAAACTGTAAAGTTTCTAAACTAATAGATGCATAAACACAGTGCCATCCTGAAGAAAAACAGACACTCAACATTTTTCTTCTCTTTTTCTTCTTAGAAAATGAGATTTTTATCCTATTCACTAGAGCACAACACTTCTACACAGTAATATATTCGGTGTGAAATTAGAAAAATTGACCCTGTAAGTGTTAGGGAGACTAAAATGTCTATATTCATGTGAATGAGCAAGAGGCAAGGCTAATTAGTGTAAATTTTTCAAATTTCTGTGGCTGCCAATAACCGATTAAAATATTTTTAGCTTTATAAAGCCAGCAGAAAGAAAACAGAACAAGAAAAGCAATGTGCAAGAGACAGTAAAAACACCTCAGAAACATCAACTGGGCAAATGGACAGCACAGATTGACTGTGACTAATAATCCCAGGCTAAGTGTCAAACTAGCAACCAGAGAGCAATCAGAGCTATTGCTACCTAGATGTGCCCACTTCAGTAAAACTTGCAGGACTACATTTAGCTTTACAAATCCAACAGTTTAACATTCTAAAGCATGTATCACTAGCATTTGAGAACTCTCTCAGAAAGCACATACGTGAGAAAAAAATCTAAAAGAAAATTAACGAGATGCACATGACAGTAAAAGAAAAAAAAGCAAACCATAGGAAATGTAGTATTAATAAATCTGGCAGTCCAAAGAAAAAGTCATTGCCAATTTTCACATGTGCAGAGCCACGATGCTCCTCACGAGACAGGTGACAACATTTTTTCAAAGTGTTATTGAGATTATGCCCTGGACTGCCATTTTTTAACTTCTGTTCTGCTTTGTTCCAGTGCATTTATGCTTTGAAGGCAACAAAGAGTGAGAAAGAAAAAGGAAATTACATTTCTGAAGCACAGATATGACCTCTTAGCTCACAGCCCTGCCTCTTTTCCAAATACGGTGGTAATAAGCAAGACAAATGCAACTTTGCAGGCTGGAACTAAACTGATTTGACACTGGCGGTAATTGGCAAATTTGTTTCCATTTGGTGCTTAATGAATGAGGAAAGCAAATATGTTACATAAATCTGCAAACAGAAGGACACTTAATGAGAAGAAAACACAACACTGAGATAAAGCAGCATCCTTTCCTCGTTCAGAGATCCAGCAGGCAGTAAGCATTTTGCTTTACATTCACAGCACTGAACTACTCTTCTAGCTCAGCTGTTGTAATTAAAACCCGTTAGTCAAGAGCCTGCTCAAACCCAAGGGTAAACACTTCCACTGGTATCAGTGGGAACTGAATGAAAGCACACAAAAAGCATGCTCCAGTCACTTCCTTCACAACAACACACTTCAATCTATTGCAGTGAATGCGTTCAGTATGACTACAGCTAAAAGCATAAAACTAATCTTCTGTATGTTCCTGAACACGTCCAAGCCAAAAAACAATTGAAAATGCATAAAGATTCAAAAGTATATCATGTTTGCAATGGTTGTTAAATCCAGCACTTTACTCTTTTCTTTGTGAAACTGCAAGCAACAATAAATACACTTGCATTAGACACAGACATGAATTAGAAAAACATTAAGATGGCACACACAGTTCAGGAAAACAGAGAATCAGGATTAAGCCTGTTTTAAAAAGATGGCAAAATACATATCACAACATAGCAGAAAATCTCCATAACCTATCCTAAGCTCCCATGTGCATTTGCAATTGAAAGCCTGAATCAATAAATAGGGGTTGCAACAAACTCAGACACTCAAGGTATGACCAGACATGCCAAATCTCCTGGAAATAAACTAAAAGAAGATTCTTTCCTGTTCATTACTTTAAAGAAACTAATTCACATGAAAGAAGAAAATTTTATTCAACTCACTGTGGAAAAAAATGGTAAGACTGAAAATGTAAAGTATAAATTTTGCAGGAGTCAACTATTAAGCAAAATTTCACAATTCCATGATTAAGATGGTAAAGTTCTGGGTGAAAGGCAATTCTAGTTTTGCAGTATAGTAAAGTCAGCAAGTGGAAAGAAATTTTTTTTAAAGGGTAAAAGGAGATAATCAATATAAATAAAACTATTATGTGCAAAATGTATTTGGTTAAATCAAGAATCTATAGGAAAAATATCTCATAAAGCCAAGAATGATACTTTGGAAATAAAAGAAACCTAATCCAAGTGTTCTAGTTGAACCATTTATGAAAATGATCAAATTACAATTAAAAAAAAAAAAACCAGCAGAATGGCCAAAAGTTATATATTATCTTCATTTTGCATAAAACGGAAGCCACAGCAAATGAGAATAATGAAATGAGAGGCTTACTGATAAATGATAAAGATGTGGAAACATCTTATACACAGGGATAAATATTTTCTGACTAGTAGCTCATATTGATCCATCCTAAACATTATGGAGAAGTGATTTTTTTGTTGTTCTTATAACTCTTGTAAAATAATTTCTAAAATTACAGGGGATTTTTAAGAAATGAAGACTAACCACATTTTATTAACATTCAAAGTGACAAAGGGAAGACTCATGTAATCATAAGCTAATCAGCGAGACAATGAGCTTCTCAAAGAGAACAAGAAAAGCACTATGGGAGTAAATTACGATAGAATCCGAATAAAAATTGAATTAATGCACTCAAGGGTCCTGTGAAATCTGATTTCCTTCTCTGATGCTTTCTCCTCTGGATTAGTAAATCTTACTTTGCTTCCCTATGGTTCCTCACACAGCCTCAGCAATGCTGGAGATCCTAGAACACAGCACTCTTGCACAGATGTTCAACAACAGTCAGATGTCACTTCCACATATTTCTTGCCATGGGCTTCTCCAGAAAAAGCAGAAAAGCACCAGAGACCCCTGCAGCTCTGCAGGTCACCCTCCTGAAGTCATGCCGTGTCATCTCAAACTTCCATCTACATCTTCCTCTGTTGGCCTTGACTTCTCACAGACAGCTCTCAGGTTCCCCCAGCTGCCAATGGCCTCGCAATATTTGACACCTGTCTGCCGCTCATCCATGGAGCTCAAGGATGTTTCTGAACATTATGTTTCAGTCCACATGAGTTTTTGAAGTTATTAAGCTATTTATTAAGCTATAATTTTTTATTGCTGCAACTCATATGTCAATTTACGTGCCCCCAGTTTTTATATTTTGGCAGATATTACATATACTGTACAGTATTCACTCACATTAAGAGCCATGCAAATTCTTTGTGGTCTTGTTACCATTTTATTGTTCATTATATTAATCTTCTGTTTGTTTCCAAGATTAATTTGAAATTAAATTTAAGCATTGCTGTTACATTTCCTCCAAAAAAACCCCAACAATGGAAATGGGCTTAAACCCAGAAATTTTCGACAGTTCAAACTTTTTGTGGTCTCCTACTACAGTAATCAATTTGGGCACATAAAGTTTGCTTGAATTGTTGCACGGGGTGTGCAAGAAAGATCAGGGGGAGAAGGTAGAGTCTAAAGTGTCCAAAGTTTGTATATTTTCTTTTTTCTTCTTTTTCTTTTTTTTTTTTCTTTTTTTTTTTTTTTTTTTTTTTTTTTTTTTTTTTTTTTAACTAAGAAAATAAACTTCAATGACACTGACAGAAGTTCCATTTACTCCTAATAAAGAGGTCCTTTCTCTTTTGTTCTTACTCTGAGTCAACTTCAGGGCTCCCATGATGATGCACCATGTCAGCTACTCTAATTAAAATGCCAAGACATTAAATCAGCACAAGAAAAGGAAGGACTTTTGTGGAGTTACTGAACTGGCTAGTGTCATTCTGGAGCCAGACTATTACCAGCACTGGTGTGAAGAAGGAGAAAACTGCAGAGTAGAACCATGCATGAGCAGGAGAGCTATGAAGCTTTAAAAAATATTCAGGAACCTGTTAGCAAGGTAGGAAAAAACAAGCAGTAAGGGGGAAAAAAAACTCCTTTCTGCAGCAGTAAAATGATAATTTCTCACAGATTTAGCATTAAACCATACATTAGATTAGATTAGCCCAGCTCAATCTGTGTAAGGACAGACATAGATTACCCTGAGCCAAGTGTTAAATGAGCACTGATACACAGGTGGATGTTCAAAGAATAGAGCACCAATTCCCTCTGCCTGTATATTCTCCCTGCATTAGTAACCCTCAGAGCACCTTATTAACAAGAAGCTCTCAGATTCTCCTGCTGGGAGCAGACAACAGCAAGAAGCAAACCTGTATAGTTATTTATTCCTTTATTAGAGATCCTTAAGCCACTGTTAACGAATCCTTCAATTTGCCTTTCTGTTATTACGGCAAGTAGTTGTAATGGTTCAAATTAACGTTCCCAAACACACATCTAATTAAGTGAGAAGCCATACTGTTGCAGTCCTTCATCAGTGAGATAAGGAATGACTGAGGTAATAAGCCACCTCAAAGCAAGTTATAATCCTAAAAAGCAAGTTTAATTAACTTGCAGGAGAACTTTTAGGAGAAAGCCACCACTATTAGGATACTCTATGTAAAAATAAATAAATAAATAAATAAATAAATAAAAGTACATCTAAATATATATCAGCCAATTAAAAAGAAAGTTGAATAACTTTGAGACCTATTTCTGATATTAACGATATAATTTAAAAGTACTAGATAACTTGAACAAAACAAAACAAAACAAAACAAAACATTTACACATTTTAGGAATTAACTCAATCCAGGCTGCCTCCAGTTCAAAATTTCAACAGGAGGAATGGGAAAAGAGGATAACTTCATTTTCCCTTTAAAAATATTTTTAAATAATTCTTCTCGCATGGTTTGAATAAAAACACTAAGAAAAAAAAATTAAAAGTCACAAAAAAAAAAAAATTGCCCTAAAGTACTGGGTTTCAGAGACGCTTTTTGACGACTCTCGTTTAGCCAAAATGGATGAAACACTTTTAGCAATTTTTAATTTATCAAAACTAGAGCTGCTATATGTTACATATATTGTTATGAGATGAAGAGGAAAAAAAGGCAATGCACAATTTGCCTGGGCAATTCACAGACTGTTGTATCCTGCCCCTAATCTGGTCTTCTCCTCCTTCAAGTGACCTCTCCAAAGAAACATATGGCAGAGCACTTTCACACAGCAAAGAAGACAAGGTTGTTCTTGGAGAAATTCATGAATCTTTATGCCTACTTGTATTTCAAAATACAGAAATCACTATAATATTTTATTACATGCTAAATCAGTCCACCAAGTAACACACAGAGAAATATTTTGTCTGAATATTTTATTAGAATTTATACAATAAGATAAACAAGCAGTCTCTCATTTCCTTGAGCTTACTGAGTAGCTAATGCCCTGAGAGTAATTCCTTTGCTGGTGCCACTTAATTGTAAAAGTAAATTCTGCTCTGCCATATGGGTTGGCTTTTTTCTAAGAAAACAAATGAATTCCCAAGAAGGTTTCAGATTGCAATAGAACTCATTTATTTTTATCTGCCAGGTCACATACAATATTAAGAACAATGCCTGGGGCAAATTTTAAAGATACAGTTTCATGGGAGCATGGATTTCATGATTAATGTGAAGGCACACACTAGCATTGGAGTGGTACCATTCACGGATTGCTGCTACTGATGGTGTAAAGAAACTGAAACAAGGCTACAAGACTCCAGCTTAATCAACTCAATACCTACAGGAGAACTGGATGTTTTGCAGAACAAAAAGAAAAATATCAACCAGTTATGTCCTTCTCACAAGGAGTGGAAGACAACCTGCAGAAGCTGAGGGCAGGGATAGGGGACAGATACAATTAGATGTAAACCATCTATTTTTGCACAGCAGCAGAATGCCCACAGACATCAGAAGACCACCTTTATTTCCCAAGCTGGACAAACAAGACTAATCTTAGGAATACAGGACAAATCTCCCAGTTATTGCCTGCTATGGTGAATACTATAGAATAAAGATCCTTGCATATTTTTAGAGACCTCTATATCAAAATTCTTTCTGTTCTTATTTTGTTTGCCTCAGCAAAATGTAACTCATTGTTTGTTCACTAAATTACTCATTGCCTACTTACACTGTATGGTTTTCTGTCAACACTGTTGTTCCATTTATACTCCTGCATCTTTTTCTAGATATACCTGATGATGGATTTATGGGCAGATGCTGTGCACATGCTCAGCCCTTGCTATTCTGCACTATAATGCCAGCCCTCTTCTCATCTGCCTTTTAGCAGTCTTTCCTTACATTTCTAACTAATTTCATTAAAACTTGTTCAAGCATATATAAACAGAATAGTACACACTAGCACAATTTAAAGTCTCCAAAGAACCTTGTGCAAAGAGATCAATATTTCTCTATCATTCTGGGGGCTTCTCTATCTTTTGAGGCATCATAGGATCATATCTGTCTTTCCACATAGCTGCATGACACTGGCAACTCCCAACAGGAATGTAGTCTGGATCCCAGCTGGGATCTTTGCTACCATTCTGATTAAGACAAATCATAAATATCTTTAGAGGCTATAGAATTTCATAAATGAAAAAGAGTCATCCGCCATGAGTATCCATAATGGAAAGGGGATTTAAAATTTTCCAATAGTGTCAAACTTTCACAATAGTATTTTGTTTGTTTTCTAAGACGGGATGTTGGGAATACTTCATTAAATCCATTAAGGTGGAAAAAGTCAATTATGAACATAAGATGAGCCAGAACACAGCTTCTAGCTCTGAAAAACACTCCTCTAATTTAGAATACCACCAGCTTACTAAAGCAGAATCCTGAAGGTGCAAAGATGGGGTGGGCTGACCCTAATTGAAAACCAGGTTCTCATCAAAACTGTTCTATCACTCCCTTCCTCAACTGGGCAGGAAAATAAAATATAACAAAAGGTGCACAAATTGAGATAAGGACAGAGAGTGATAACTCCCTGATTACCTTCATGGGCAAAATAGAAACAAGAAAAAAAGAAATTAACCAAATTTATTACCTATAAAGATCAGAGTAGAATAAGAGAAGTAAAAGAAATCTTAAAAACACCTTCTCCCCATTCCTCCCTGCTTCATAGGCATAACTTTTTTCCTGACTCTTTACCTCCTCCCTGCCAGCAGCACTGGGGGACAGGGAAATGGGGGTTACTGTCAGTTCATCACATGTTGTTTCTGCCATTATTCCATCTCAGGAAGAGGAGTCCTTCTTCTGCTCCAGCATGGGATCCCCTCCCATGGAAGACAGTCCTCCAGGGATTTCTCCAACATGGATCCTTCCCACAGTCTACAGTTCTCCAAGGACTGCTCCAGAACAGATCCCTTCAACAGGGTGCATCCCTCAGGAAAAGACTGCTGGTTTCCCCACAGGGTCACAAGTCCTGCCAGCAAATCGGCTCCCATGTGGGCTCCTTTCTCCATGGGGCCACAGCTCTTGCCAGGGTGAGCTTCCCACAGGTTTGCAGCCACCCTTGGGCATCCCCCTGCTCCAGTATGGGTCTCCTCCATGGGCTGCAGGTAGATCTCTGCATACTCATGGATGGTTACAGACACAGCTGCTTCACCATGGTCTGCACCTTGGGCTGCAGGGGAATTTGATCTCCAGCATCTTGTGCATCTCCTCCCCTATCTTCTCCACTGACTTTGGTGCCTGCAAGGCTATTTTCGTTGCTTTTTTTTTTCCATTCCTTTCTTCTGTGGACATAATTATTTCTGCTCAATAATTTTTATACCTTCTTAAATATGTTATCACAGAGGCATCACCATTGCTGATTGGTTCAGCCTTGAGCTGCAGCTCATCTGTCTCAGACCCAGCTTGCATTGGTTCTGCTGGACATGGGGGAAGCTCCCAGCAGCTTCTCACAGAAGCCACCCCTGTAGCCCCCTTCCATATCAGAGGCTTGCCATGCAAACCTACTACACCTGTTCTTGTGTGGATGCTGGACAGGTAAATAATAATTTGAGTGCTTCTCTTGGCAGTGTATAGAGTTTATAATATAAGAATTTTTATAATAGAGTCTAAAAATGTAAGTTTATTTGTGCCTTTGTCATGTGCCCCATCGCCCATTTTCTGTCTCTACCAGTGACTGGGTAGCAAAGAGAAGTCCATGCTAGAAGGCTACAAATTATCATTTTCACAACTGAACAGGAACTTTTCACTGTTCAGATCTTACTGAAATTACATTATACATGGTTATTAGTTTTTCAGTGTTGAAGTGTTAGTACAAGAAGACAATAATAAAAAGTTGAAATATTCTAAGAGAAATAACTACATATCAAAAGACACTTCATCAGGAAAAATGAATTAACAGTGCATTATCTTTGCTGTCTTTATAAGAGCACAGTTGTTGCTAAGGACAGAAAATTTATTCTTCGAACAGCTCTTCAAATATGTGAATCCAATGAGGCAGATGTTCAAGAAACCTGTACTAAAATTTTGTCCACAGGCCATAGCACAAGCATGGTAATATTAATGCTCTGTTCAGATGGTTCTGAGTGGAAGGTAACTAAAAACAGTACGTTGAGGGGAAAAAAGCATCAACACGGCTAGTGGAGACTATGAAAGGCTGTGAAAACCATTACTACAAATAAGGAGAAAACTTGACATGATATTCACAGTGAATGGATTTAGTCTTCCTGCAGTGGGGACTAAATGCAGAAGGTGTGTAATCAGTAAGATTATCAGTATGATCAACACTTGGAATTTTGGGACTACAGCACCCTGACAACTGGTTGCTACTCTCTGAATCTAGGACCCCATAAGGTACAACAACTTTTGGGGCACAATGCCTACAGAACAGAAAGGTGTGTAGTGAAAAAGGTGTGCTGATATCAATAACACATATAATCAGAGAAACTGCTGGCAAGTTTAGTTATTCTAAAGGAAGATCTCCATGCCCAAACACAACAACACCAGAAATGTTAAAATTTATAATGGAAATGCAGAATAAGGAAAGGGAAAATCAATTTCTTCTATGAACAAATAACAACCAACTATACTGTGTAAAACAAAATTGCTGTTGTAATTTTAATAACCCTGAATATTTTTATTTTTTAAAATTTTAGTCAGAACCAGAGATATAAAACTCTGAAGCATCATTAGCTTACAGGAAAAAGAAATCTTTTGAGGTAGGGGATCTTTTACAAAAAGCAGAATTAACAGCTGATTTTTTTTTTTTTTTTTGTAGCCACTGCTTATTCAACCAAATCATCCAAAGCTAATCACATAGAGATTCAAAAGACTTCACTAAAAGCACCAGTTTGAATGAGCTTATTTTTTTGCTCTGATTTGGACTCCAGATTAACAGTATGGAGAATAAAATAAGAGAGGAGGGATGGAAAAGTATACCTTTTTTTTTTTTTTTTTTTTTAATTA
>WEIU01013159.1:31968-47781 GCA_013389925.1 Aegithalos caudatus | reverse complement strand
AGCTATTGGGATATTTGTACAGAGTGCATTGATCCAAAACATTTCCATGGATCTGGGGCCTGGGGCAAGTGATGGTGACAGTCTTTACAGAGTAGCAGCACTTGACAATGTCACACCTTGTTTCCTTGGGTAGCTCACAGAATTGAAAAATCAACATCAAGGCACAGAATACCCCATTTCATGTGGGCCAATGATATACAAATATGTATACACACACATACCTATTTCCATACTCAGAAAGTTTTCCCTTGAAGATAAGCAACTTCCACTGGCCCATGGAAAAAAGTTTTCTTACAGTGCATTTTATGAATGATTTTGAACCTCATTTTCAGCTAAGAAGCTAACTGGGAAACAGAAATATATTCCAATTTTAAACCTAGCAGATAAGTAAAGTGACTAGAACTTTATTAATTCAAAAATAAAATATATTCAGAAGGCAGGTGTGAATAATAAGTTTAGATTTTTTTTGGCAAACCAAGATGTTTTATTACACCTCATATGTTAAGAGGAAAAAAATAGTGCTCAAGGACTGTCAGTGCTTCAATGCTGACATCTAAGACAGTGTCACTGTTGATCACAGCTTGCAGAGTGCTCTCCTACTGTGCAAACAGTGACTATCACCAACTTTACCACTAATTCTGCAGTCTTTAAACAGATTGCTCCCAGCATTGCAGTGAATAATTATTAGAAACATCCGAAAACAAAGAGCCACACTGTGTAGCCAAATTTGGGATCATCCTAAGCTTCATGCAATGGTAAATTTTGTCACGCTGCTGTAAGGTACCTGCTTGTTCTACTGTATGCACATAAAGATTGTGTACTCCAGGAAAGTCCTCTAAAAATTAAAATAATGTAAGCTATTATAAACCTTGATACCATGTAGGCAGTTTATCTTGTTACTCCAGTCAGGGTAAGAGAAACAAACATACATAGCATTCAGTTTAGTGGGTCCAGAAGGCAGGGGAGTTACACAAGAGCCCACTGATACTGGAATTTGGCTAAATACTGCTTATTAACAAATAAAAATCCAGTCTGGTGCAACACAAAAAATTAAACAGATTTCTCACCTTGCTCCAGCAATAAGTTCTTTTTGTCCTGGGTCAAATGTTAACTGCGAGAAGTCCACAGCATCTTCTGCTTTGAACACGTGTATCCAAGGGGCAATTTCTAAAAACAATCAAGAAATACAACTTTTACTATAAATGTTGTAGGTGTAGTATATCAGGTAGCCACCATTAAATCTGCAGATATCTTCTGTGGGTGTTCAAGTTTTCTACTTATGGTCCTCTAAGGAAACATAGGAGACTTTCACCACCATGCCATTTAATTTATAATACAGGCCTGTAAAATATATACGGCAGCCACCTGATACACACTTGAATCAAGTATCCATATTTTGTTCTGAATTGTTTTTTCTCCATGGGTAAAGCAGAAAACACCACAGTACAACTGCAATTCACTGGTACATACTCAAGCAAAGTTAGATTAATTTTCCGTGCATCAAAAGCAGGTGAGGCCTAGAGGGATTTTTTTAGTTAGCTATTTAATTATTTATTTTCTTTACAAAAGGACCAGATTAAGTGAAAAGTAATGATGAAAACAAGCAAATTTGACTTTTCAGAATTTTCACAATAAAAAGGTTGAGAAATCAGGGATGAAAAAGGAAAAATGCTTGACATTCATTGAACTTTTTTATCACCTTCCTTTCTCAGACCAATTTAGTGCTACATTAAGCAGGGCAGACAAGCATGTGAGTTGCTCAAAATCAGCAAGGAGCATTACGTGTATTCAGAATATAAAGTTGTTCCTACTTTCAAACTTCAGCACACATAAATAGTTGCAAATCAAATCCTTAATTATTTTCGTTATTAGTAGCTCCTTTTTTCATTCACATCACTAACTGGACACAACAGTTTGTCTAGATAAATGCAATATTGTGGGAACAAAGCATATTTTCATTATTTTTACCATTTTTAAATAGACATATAGAATATATAAAACTGCTGTAACAATAAAAATGGTAGAAATGGCTCTTGAAAAAAAAATCCAGCTGTATGAAAACCTCATCCTCTAGCATTCTAGCAATCTCATGATTGAAGATTTTTTTTTTTTTTAATGTAGTCACAAAACTGTGGTTTGGAACCCATGTGAAAGGTGAAGAGGGCTGTGTATGTATGGCAGAATGGGCTGTGGGACTGTCTATTTGAAGATTACAGGTGTGAAGCAGTCACTTGAAAGACAAAGGTGAGCACATAGTCATGACCATTTAGAACACGGAGTCAAAACCAAGCCCCCTGAGGGTGCTGCAGAAGTGCAATTTTTGATACTGGTATCATTTATTGCAGCTCAGGTTACCAACATTCATTCTAAGCTCTCTTCTTTACTCATGAGCATATTTTTGCTTTTGCAAATGTCTCAGTTGAAACAATCCATGTCTGGTGCCTGTTTCAGGATGATTTGTTTCTAATTTAAAGTTTTAGCACAAGTGGGCTATCCATTCCTAAGGAATGGGCCCAGGAGAAAAATGTTATTCTGTGTCAAAACGTGTTCAGCCATTGCAGGCAACCATTAAATGCAGTGTGCAGAAGCTGTATCACCATATACTTTGGAAAAACAGATGGAACTGTGAAGTAGAATCACTTGGGTGTCAGAAAAGTAACTTCTGCATTTTTAATGTCAGCCTGCATGCATCTGGGCAATTTCAGGCTCACAATGCCAGTTTGTGCGTGTTCTGCAGTACTTGTAGCTAAATTCACTGTTGATTTCCATCTGCATTGGATGGGTGCTCAAACCATGGGATTCAAATGATGGGATCCAAACAGTGGGGTGGAAAGGGGATATGGCCACATATTAGATAACTGTGATTACAGCTGCCATCAGCCATTACTGCAGATGCTGCGCAGAGAACCCAGCAGGATTCTGAGGGAGTAAAAACACTCATATACATTACAGGCCTGTATAGCTTTATGCACACTTACTTATCTACTTTTATTTAAATATATACATATAAGGTTACACAGGCAAGCATAAAAGAGGTTTTTCTTAAATTTTTTGTAACTTGATTTTGCAGCCTTAACTTTTCAATCATGCGTTTCATATGAAACAATCAATTGCAAAGTTCTAAAAAGTTAAGAAATTAAGTAGGAGGTGAAGATGAGGAAATCCAGAAGTAAATAATGAAGAATCTCACTTACTGGAAAAAGAAGGAAAAAAAATTTTAAAAAGAACAAAACAAAAATAAATCCAGAGACACTGTGGAAACATCAGTCTCTGAAAGAAAGACAAGGTAAGCAGCTGAGAATGGAGTTACCTCAGCTCTGTATTGGTAGGCCAAGTGAGAGCTTTGGTCTTCTGAAAGAAGAGGAGTGGCTCCCCACAGCATGGGAGGCCAGGGACAGCTCAGTACACAGAAGGGTTGCAGTGCCAGAAGGCTGCAGGGAAGAAGACCGAGATTCAAAGACTCGATTCTCCTCCACTTGTCCTGCTGTCTCACAGTACACAATAAAGCTTCAAGGGACAGCAGGCAGGTGATTGAGACCACTTCAGGTTTGGAGCAAGGGAGCAGGGGCCAGGCAGGGCAAGGCAAGCCCAGGCCAGAGAACAAGAATGAGGACTTGCTAAGAAATGCCTCTGAAATCCGATTCCCCTCCAAAACATAAATTATTTTATCTTGTCTTTGTTGCATTCAGCAGTGCTCTTGCTTGAGGGAATAAGGTCAGGAAGAGCAAATGGCTGCTAGAGCTCTTCTTTTTCAGAAAAAAACTCTGAAACTGTATATCTTGTGTGTCACAGTGGCAGCATGTGTCACACAGAAATAAGCATTTATGAGATAAAGCTACAACTTCAGGATACTTCTGTAAGGGAAAATGATCAAAAAACCAGTGCCTGAAAAAAAAAAAAAATCAAATCCAACTTCATGTAAACTGCAAAAGTAAAAGCTTATGTAACTAATTAACAGAGTAATTAAATTTCTTTTCACCAAAACAGTGAAATCTAGCTGAAAACCCATAGGTGAAAGAAGACTTTAGTTTTGCTTTGAATTATCTCCTTAGAGTCAAAAAACTCATAATTAGCTACTTAAGGCCTATAAATTATTTTTCTTCCAATTAAAACTATAATGGTAAAATAGTAAGAAGTAATAATTTAAATTTATTAATCGTTTTCACGCACATGCAATATGACAAGCTTTACATATTAACATAGCTGCACATTTTGTGTACTACAACAGTACCATAAATAAACGTGTAAGGCAATTAAGCTCCCCTGCCAACAGGTAACCTAATAGTATTGCTTGCTGGTCACAGGTGACAAACAGCAACATCCCCACCCTTTCCAATCCCAACCTTCCACTTCCTGGCATTCCCCTCCCTTTACCCTGCCCTCATTTCGTGTGAATTACAGTAAAACACCGAGCTCTTTATTGACTTCTCTCCTCTTACTCCTGATACTGAGAACACTTATTGAAACACACCTTCATGCTGGATTTGTTTTTCCTTTAAAACTAAGTAGGCACGTTTGCCATTCTGCAGACATTGGTCTAAGACTCAAAGCTGTCCAGGGAAAACTATCATGGTGTACATACAGTCAGGACAGCAGGTGGTTGTCAACACACACTGCGGCCTTTTGGTACATTTAAGACATAGCAATGACAAACAAAGAAAATTTTCATTGCTATTATGAGACTGATATAACTTAAAAATATTACCAAAAAAATCCCACTTTCTCATGGAACTAAAAGATGGATGTTGAAAAAAAATCTTTCTGAGAAAGCTACAGGTCTCTTTCACACACTGGGAATCAGATGTGATGGGTTTTTCTGGGAGGGGGGTTGCCCTTGGGTTTTGGGAGGGAGGATAAATAGCTTAGGTTTAATATAAAACAAAGTTTGTCGTGGTTCATAAATCTACAGCAAAGCAAACACACCAGACTCCACTCAGCTCCTAGGAAAGGTCAAGGAATTCTCTTAAAAAGGTTTAAAGACAAAGGAGGTTAACAATCAAAGCTGGGCAGAAGGACATTAGATACTCATATTAAAAAAAAAAAAAAAAAAAGAAAAAAAAAAAAAAAAAAAGTGAAAGACCAAAAACCTGTCTCTGTTTTATTTTAAATTTAGTATCTGCCCAACAGCCCATGATTTGTTTGGTTTACATTGTCCAAGGACTCGCCAAGGGTTGAGCTCTACAGTTCTTTGCAAATGAAATTGTAAAGTTCCCTCTAACCTATGTTTCATTATTCAGTACTTCAAAGTAGAGCTACAAACAGTAAACAGTAAAATAAATTGAGAAATTACTTACAAGGAATAGAATTGCATGTTTAGAACCAAATTCAAAAGTGATTTTTAATAATAATACCACTTAGCAAATAACAAAGTCAAAAGACAATAAAGACCTCCTGATTTCATTTAAGAATTAACATATATATTAAAAGTTTCAGTAGTGTTTATGGTGTATATATGTGACACCTTGTGCCATGGTGTCCTTTTTGAAAATAATGTGCACAAAGTTAAACATATGCACAACAGCACCTTCTTGAAGAAACTGTTAGCATCATAACAATAGCAATAATAATAATAATACCACCACAACAATACCACAACGATAACAGCAACAACAACAATAACACCATAGTTGAAAACTAGCAGATTTGCAATATTAACAGAAGTCTCTGGGTGGCATCAGTACAACAAACTCACTAATCTTATCAGAAGAAAATTGAAATGTATTTCTGCATGCTAAAGCTATTTTATAATTAAATGTCTCTAATCTAAAGATGATACAATAACTCCATCTTCCTGAAGCTGTGTAACAATTTCAGCCTTAGATCTCTTCCTGTGATACTCAAGTTGCACTAGTATCCTCTTCAAAGGCAGCAAGACATGTCAGAAGTCTCCCCAGAGATGTGCCACGCTGACTCCATTACATCTCCCCCCGTGCCCTGGTGACAGTCCTATTAACCCCAGGGGAATCTATTAAGCAAGGTTTCAGGGCTGGCAAGAGGAGATCCACCTGTTCACTCATTCAGCATGTCCTGTTTAGGGATTTATTTGCAACATTTGTGCTTGAAGGACACAGCTAGGAGCACGTGTAAACGCTCTGCTGAGACATTTCAGGACTCCACAGTCTCTATCTTAAAACTAGATCTGAGAAAAACAAGATTTTCTTTAGCAATTTCTGTGCATCATCAGTATTAATTCAGTGTGACTGTTAAGTTCTCATTTTAAAATTATACTATATTATAAATATATCTGTGAATTATACATTCACTTAGAACAACTTCAAGCTAAGAAGCATTGCTCCGTGTTGGGAAAATAGGCAAGAAAAATGGCATGACAGAGCCTGTTGCAGAAACTTTCATAATTCACTTTTGTCTTTATCTTTTTTCTTACATTTCCAATCACCACTTTTCCCACCTCTTTCACACTGTATTCTCTCCTCACAGAAATGTATTAAATACACCCTTGCTGGTAAGTCATTGACACCCTGCAGATGAAAGAAAAAAGGTGCCATAGCTCAAGTGAAGAAAGGAAACACATGCCAACACTATTCCATAGGTTCCAACTAAAAACAGGATGCCATCAAGAAAGTTCAGCAAAAGAACAGCTGTATTACTTCTGAAACCAATCACAATTCAGACCCCTGCTTACCAGAAAGGGGCTGAGGCCTAACTTGTCAAAAATATAACTTATTTTTCTAGAGCTTATTCAAGGCATGTGTTGCTCAGAATTTGAGTGCAATAACTCCAATTTTGATGAATAAGTTAAGAAAAAAAAATTATGAGTAGAAAGCAGTATAGTTACAAACATATAACTGACAATATAAGATATCATGTACAGGTTTTTTTTCCTCAGGTGAGCTTCTGAAAACACAGCTGCAAACTTCTGAATAAGGCATCAGGGCTTGTCTGGTTGTCATTGTAATGGAAAGAAACCTACGCTGCACCTGAACAAACTACTTTGTGCACCCCTCAGGCTGCATTTCCATGAAGCTCCACCACAACTGTGTTGATTCTATTTCTGGTACAAAGCGTTTAAACCCATACAAATGCAACTTGTTCTTTATATACTAGTAAAGTCATGCTTTATTTTTACTTTGAACCAAATTCCTACTCTAACCTTAGCTTAGCTCTCTTGCAAAACAGGCCAGAGAAGACTTTTCCCCATTGGGTTATTTCTGTTGGATTCAGTAAACTGAAATCATTAAAAGTGCCATTTCTTTTGAGAAAGAAAATCAAAGATATGACAAAAAAATCATAAACCAAAAAACCTCATCAAATACCTATAATTAACACAGCAATTTTTTTTTTCAATTTCTCCTACAGAAAAGATTCCTTCTATGGGTTACATTACTTTAGCATAAGCAGTATGCTGAACTATATTAATCTTAAAATCTAAGCACAAATGTCTGCCCTGCTCTTCTTCCATAAGGCCCATGGTAGAATCCCAGCACTTGGAAGACAGCAGCTCACTGCAAAGCAGAGAAGGTTTGCCCATTACAGGCTGCTTTTCCTTTAATTCCAGACATATGCTTTCTATATCCAGTGTTATGTTGGTAGACCTGCTTCCAATCATATACCTCCTCAGCTTTATGACCCTGACTGCTTATGCAGCCTGCTTATGCTTATTGCAGATTTGTATCCCCAAGGAGACTGCCTTGCTCATGCTGTGGAGCTTCACTCCACAGGTCTGGAGAAAATCCCACAGGGAGTCTCTGTAGAGTGCCCCTTACCTAGGTTGCACATTCAGAGGTGATGTGGGATGCAAAGCCAGGCACAACCAATACAATTACAGCCCTGGGTCAACAGTCCGGGCATTCATTAACCCTTTCTACATGCTCCTGATGCTGTTCTCCTTTAGTATGCTTTGCAGGGGCCGACAAAATAATTACCAATGCATCCTACAGCAGTAGAGCTTAAAGGTAGGACCAACACTTCATTTTGGTTCCAGAAATGAAGTTAGGTAGAAGGAGAAAGAAAATGTCCAAATAACACATTAAGTACCAGTCACATACATACACTACGAGGATGAATTAGAAGGCACCAGGAAGGTGCTTTTTCTGTAATTTTTCATACACAAGGACAAATTACTGCATTGAGAACCTTAGTCAAATAAACAAATGAGGAGTAAGCAAATGTCTATAACATTTAAACATCACAGAAAGAGACAAATGTTTTCTAGAAGAAAAAATACAAATTGAAAAGACAATCCCAGCACAACTCTTCAGCAAAATTCCTGATCCACCTGTTACTAGAACATAGTTGGCATGTCCACTTCTTCATAGATAATGTGCAAATATCCACATGTCAGGCCTAAGGAGGGATGTAAATAGATCTAATGATCTGTGCTACCAGAAGGCTCTAACAATCTAAATGGAGTATACCAGAAGCAGGCTGAACACAACATATGAGGAGAGAAACACTAGTTCAACAACAAAAAGACAGCATCGCCCAACACCATGTAATTTTTTTTCTGTAAAGTGAAAGGATTAGGACAGATGGATCTGTTACAGTACTCAGTATTGCACTTTAATGAAAAAGACATTTCATTTGTAATACAGAACTCATTTATTTACACCAGGGCTGTGTACAGAATTAAAAGTATGTGGATGGACATCGTAACTGGGACATGAGAGAATATGTGTTTATATGTTTAGTCAAGACCTTATTTTTAATAAAATTGAAAATTCAAAATAGTTCTTATACAAATTATGAATACGTTTTAATCTGAGTAATACATTGAAAAAAATAGACATTTTGGTAAGTAATGATTAGACAGTAGGCACTCTACAGTTTCCAAAAAAGCTGCCCAGGAAAACAAAAGAAAATAAAACAGCACTTCTTGCCTTCAAGGAAAAAAAAATAAAAATTGTCTAGGCAGGGTTATTTAATGTGATCCAGTCAAGTATAAAGGAAAAGATGAAGTTACAAAGTTGTCCAGAATGATTAAATCATCAACCACAAACTCAAAGATTCCTCTTTTAAGTTTTACCACACTACATTTGGTTCTCCTTTGGAAACACGAAAACATGTCAGATCTCCATCTGCAGTTCAGAGCTCATCTTTGCTTATAAGGAGGGGGGTGGAAAAAACTAAGGAAAAAAGGAACCAGCAAAAAGACAAAGTAACCTCAAAACTACAGATCCCTTTCAAGATACAGTATTCTGGAGGTCTCTAGATCCCATAAACAAGCCAGCTGCCTTCCTTCTATTAACCAATAAAAATTAATACAGTCCTGAAGCTTTCTTTTCCGTACAAACAGACATGTAGAAGCCAAGAAATAAATATCTATATCTAGTTTTATCTAGAAGCTCTGCTATCTGCTCTCACTCCTTTCCACTTTAAATAATTTGTAATAAAACAAATCCCAAGACCATAAACCTCTTGATATTCTTCAGAAAGTTCACCACCTGTTTACTACGCATTCGTTTTATCAATAGCTATTACAGCTTCAGAACAATTTTGGAGGTAATGAGGCAGGGCTGTAAGTAATTTATTATTAATGGAGAAAAGAGAAAATGAAGCATACTTCCTACCAAATACATGTTTCTTGACTCAAATCCATGAAAACTTCAACTTCTTTCTTAAGCCTACATAAACTTACTTCCTCCTACTCAACTCCTCTCATCTTTCATTGATTCTCTCAGTAGGCACAAAGTGCCTGCCCCCATCACCTGTCTGCTGCTCTCCAGGCAGGGCAGACACAGTCACAGCAGCTGCCCTGCCCCAGTTCCCTCACCTCCTTTTACAATCCATTCTAACCTTCAAGGTCTAAAATCTAGCCTGCATTCCTGTTTTCTCTGCCCTGTCAGAGCTCCCCCAGCTAGAAGTATGTATTGCTGCATTCTTATGTGTGTGCATATGTCTATTACTGGGATAATTAAAGGGAATTTGGGTTCTGACTGTCTGTGCCCTCAGGGAAGAGAAAGGAACATCTGCTGCAATGCCTACTTATTTCTTATTTTTCTGAACAAGGGTTTGGAATTGTTTATGCTTCGTTGTTCAAACACACATATTGCATACAAATATAAGAAAGTGTAAGGGAAAAAAGACTGAACTCCCACCTAGATGAAAGTGGTTTCAGCGCTACCAGCACAGTCAAAACCCACTAACTTCACACCTCATCCAGCACAGAGCCCTAATGCTCTTCCCAGGGACAGCAGCTACTCCTTACAGTTACCACCTTGGGTCCCTGTGCTGCTGCTGCCAATCTTCCTGAATGTGACAGAGGGACAGACTGACCACAGAAAACAATTGACATCCTCAGTCATGCACTCTCTTCAGAGGGGTTTAATCTTTCACATTTTAATGCTTACATGCTGGCTTTGGCAGCCAGCCAAAGAATTCATTTTGAAGGAAATCATGTTGTATAGTTATGGGAAATCATTATTTAGTCTCAAGACAGTGTGTTGCAAAGAAAACTGCTCAATTTTAATACATGTATTGTAGGGAGCAGAAACAGAAAGCAGACTGCCCATAGACAGTTATGCACTGTTACTTTTGTTGGAAATATCTATGCTTCAATTAGCAAGACCTCTTTTGCTTGAACTGACCACCTAGTTATGCTGGCATATGAACATAATAAACTTTATTTACATTGTCTCAGCAAAATAAAATTTCTATCAATTCTGTCCAAAACTGTAGCTCACAAAATACAGGTCTGATGATACTTCATGAAGAAATACAAACCCCAACATAATAAGACTTATTGTAAAACAAAGGGCACAGAGAGCAAAGCCTGACGCTAATCTTTGTAAGAGTTTGGAGCCAGGACTTCAAAGAGCAATATATTCCCCACCTCCTCCACTCACCCACCACAAAAACAAAAAGATGCTCCAAAGCCAAGAAAAATAAAGCAAAAAGCAAGAAAAAAAAAAAAAAAAAAGAACCACAACACTACAATCAACACTTCTCTTTGTAGAACTTCCTTTTGTTCAAAAAGGCACTGTTAAACTCCAGGGTTTTGTCACTATTAACAATTGCTTTAGTAGATTTACTGTAGAGCTGGCTGTAAAACAGTCAGGTCCTAATTCTCAGATATGGTAGAAAAGAGCCTTAAACCCATCAAAACAAACTCTGAAGTGAGCACTGGAAATGGAAAGACAAGCCAAAGTTCAGTCCAACCTGAATATGACAAATTGTCATGTAACAAGTAAATATCTAACACATTCAGCCACACAAAATCAGCTGCTATCCGGTGTCCTAAAGTCTTGTCAGCAGCAGATAAGCACTTCCACAGAAGGAAGACAGGGAAGAAAGCATGTGGGGAAAAAAACGCCAAAAACAAAAACAATACACTTCAAAGAAGCACTGACTCTGGTTCTCTATTTATCTCTATCTATCTAATAAACAGAATGTATCTTGTTAAGGTTATTTAAGAAATTAGGAAGAAAACCAAAAATTTAAATAATGCTTTTCCTCCCCGCCTCTTCAGATTCTTGAAACTTTAGAGCTTGAAGCAAGGCCAAAGGATGGGCCAGGGTTTCCCCAGTCTCTCAGCCAAAGTGATAAGCAGCAGAGGGTGACTTTCAGTGACAGGCAATAAGAGCAGCAAGTGCCACCAAGCAACAGCAATACAGGCCCCATAAACATTGCACAGGATCTGGAAGGGAAGATCAGTGGAATGAGTCTTACCAGTAACTGTGTCAATACCAAGTATGAAGACCAAGTTGCCCAGGATCTGATGGCCAGTAACTGCAATTGCTGTCATATTTTCTGAACTAGCAGTCTAAGTTACTTAGAATTATAGAATAGTTTGGGTTGGAAAATATCACTAAGATCATCGAGTCCAGCTGTTAACCCAGCACTGCCAAGTTCACCACTAAACCACCTCCCCAGGCAGCCATGTCTCCCTGTGTCTTGAATACATCCAGATCTGGGTGACTCCACCACCTCCCTGGGAGCCTGGATCAGTGCTCAGCAATGCTTTCAATGAAAAAGTTTATCGTAATATCCAATACAAGCCTTCCCTGGCAGACTTTGAGGCAGCTTCCTCTTGTCCCACCACTTGTTACTTGGGAGAAGAGACCAACCAACACCTTACTACAAGCTCCTGTCAGTAGTTGTAGAGCATGATAAGGTCACACCTGAGCACCCTTTTCTGCAGTCTTTCCTTATGAAAAAAATTGAAATTCTATCTGGTGGGGGAAAAAAATGAAATAGAAAAAAAAAAAAAAAACAGAGCAATATTGTGCTCCCTCTTATTTTAAGTACACACACACGCACACACACACGCACGGATACATACACACACACGCACGCACATATACACACATGCACATACGCGCACATGCACACACGCNAAAAAAAAAAAAAAAATTTGACAGAACTCCATCTGCAAATGAGCTCTATTTCTTGATTTCTAATCTGTTTCTTTAACATATCCCAGTTTCGATGGTTTACAACCTTTTAGCAAAAATACAGCCCTTTTCAAGAAGAAGAAAAAATAAAAAGAACAAAGAAATCCAGATTTTAAGTCCATCTGCCCACTCTGTACAGATAGTAGATTGCAGCAGGAGCACCTCCCTCTCCTTTGCTAACAACCAGAGGACTGCACATGCTCTAAAGAGCCACATTAGGGCAATAAGGAACAAATCAGCCATGGAAAGGCTCATAGGACACGTCTGCACAGCTCACTAGCCATTGTAGCCACTTCTAATTTTATATTATAGAAATTTATGAAAATTATTAGCATTCCATGGAGGTCCAGCACTTGACTGGGGTGCCAAAATAATTGTGAATTGATGCTTGCTTTAAAACATGATCACTTTCACGGGGAAAAAAATGTAGCTGGTATGCAAGTCCTTTGCTTAGAGAATTCAGCCCCTGCCATTCCCTCATTCCTATGGGAATGGGCACCAATGGCACTGGGTGATTCAGGGAAATATAGGAGGATAATAACCTTCTATCTCCAAAGATATTTTCTTAATTAACAGTAAAGAGTTGAAGGTTGTTCTTCCCTATCAGAAACTTAATCTCCTATACAAAAGTAAAAGCAAACCTGATTCAATACAAAAGAGATAGAACTGGTAAAGGAATTATTTTCCTCCTTAAGAGGGGCTGGCTCATGGCAAGGTAACACAAACAATCTTGATCATCTAGACAAAGCAAAGTTGCCACATCTAGCCATCAACATTTCTTCACTGATGAATCATCTTAAATTACAGAAAAACCCAAAAGATGATAGGGAATGGAAAGCAATACACCTAAATCCCACCGCAGATGCTGGCAGATCATCTTTGAAATTTATTTACTTATGAAAAACTGGAAAGAAAAGGAAAAAGCAGTAAAAAGTAAAAAGCTTAGTTGACTACTATTAGTTTAAAAGAAAACTTGCAGCAAGATTAGGAGAAAGAGAAGAGTACAAACAAAAACAAGTTCATATGCCATTTATCCTCCTTCATTCAGCCCACATATTATTTCCTCTTGGCACATCTTAAGTGCATGCACTCCGTACACAAACCACAGGATAAAATGAGCAGAGCAATGTACTGAGTCTATATTACTTAGACAAACATCAAGTAAGGGAATTCTGTGGTGGTCAGACAATAAGGTTAAGAAAATATATTTCTGAGGATTCTCTAACCAAAGAATCAAAAATAACTATGCTAATTTTTTTTCTGGTAAACCTCAAGTTGAAATGAAGGGTTTAAGTCCATTTCTTCTTTGGATTGAAACATGCTATTTTTGAGCATGTTTATTCAACAGATAACTTTGTTACAGCACAGTATGTATTTAAATTATCACTAAATATAGCTTCTAAAATTATGTCAATTGATTTTTTTTGTTGAGCCAGAACTTGAAATTCTGATTATTTTATAAAAGCCTAAAAGATTGAGATTTACATCAGAGCAAATGATCTCTGCTCTTCTCCCAGGATCAATTAAGTCAAGTTCACAACTGTGCTTTATTTCTTATAAAAAAGCCAAAGAAATTCAACTTTATGCAGGTAAATTACAAGACATTCAATACTTAAAATTTCACACCTGAAAGTGGATTTGGGTCAATTTTTTTTTCAGCTCACTCACATGCTGCTGAGCAGTTGTGATCAGTTTTACCTCATGGATAGGTTCTGTCTACAGAATGAGCCTTTAGCTGACTTTTGAAAGGCCTGGTCTTTCAAAGTTCAGCAAATATGTGTGTCTGGGGAAACTGTAACTTTTATCCCTTTTGTGGATTTGGTTTTGGCATTTTTTGGTTTCTTTTGTGGGTGTTTTTTGCTGTTGTTGTTTGTTTGTTTGGGGTTTTTTATAATCTAAGAAAAGGTCAGGTCCACAGAGAGCTACCACAAGAGTTCTGTAGACCAGGTGGACTACGAAATTCTGGAAATATTTAGACCAACATTGTATGACTCAGCTGTTTTGGTTTGGTGTTTTTTTCTTAAGAATAGTTCAGACTTTATAAAGCATCATTGTTTCTCATACAGCAAATGTGGTTTTTACAGCATTTTCTAACTGTTAAACACTATATTATAATTCCTTTACTATAATAAGGGAATGCTTTTTTCCAAGTAGCTGACCATCAGTAAACTCTAATGCACTTACAGAGCTAACATTTCATATCTGCATGCAAATGAAAGTATATCCAAATAAAATAAAATTTAATAGAAATAAAATTTGTAAGACTAACTTTAATGAGTAGCTTATTTAAGCCCTTTTTCTGTTTTAATTCTTAAGCTACTTCAAGCATTATTTCCTTTTTTCTTACATTGTAAACATTTGGAAACGTATGTAAAGATGAAGGAACTCACACTGAGTCTCTGTGTATCCATTCTGTGATGTGCACTTTCTTCCCTTTTAACCAGTTCTAAGTTACACTTGATTTATAAGACCTTTACTCCAACTATTGGAATTAGTTAGTATCGCTGATGAATTCTCAGCATAAGCAGACAGATTTTTTTTGTTTTTAACTTTTTTATTAAGCCTGCATTTCAACAGATTAACACATTTTTGCACTTCTAGATGCAGACTCCTCCTTAGAGAAAGAGAGAGAAAGGAACTTCAAAGAGGGACTATACACCATCAGCCAGTTTCATCACATGAAACACTGAACTCCACACTCCCGGGCTGATCCTGTCAATCCCTCCAATATTTTGAGGTCTATTTTATATAAATCTGTTTTCTGTGATAATTCCTAACAACTTTAAATAATGAGAAAAGGAAATTCTCAGCTTCCAAGGAAGTCACAAAGCACCTTATTCTAGTTGATGGAAGCTCTATGACAATAAATTTTAGCACTGCCAATATTTTCTGATCTATAGCAGACTTTTTTATTTATAGATTCTGGGAGAGCAAAAAGGTGCATTATGCAGTCCTAATATTAATTATGCAGATAAATTCAAAAATTGTTATTAATACTGTGATTGAGAGACATAAAGTGAAATCTTTGAGATCATGTAAAAAATCCTTTCAAAGTGTGTGCATCTCCTGCTATTCCATCTTGCTTTTCCTCTTCCACCAGCAAAGAAAGTACTTGAGCAAAAGTTCTTGACTGGTGGGTGAAATTCTTGCCATTTGCTATCAGAAAATATATCACAGTCTTCAACTAAACCTATTTAGCTGGAAAAATCAGTGCTAGAAATAGTATATGCATCTCTACACAAGGTTTCTTGACAGAATCATCACCTAAGTGAGCTATTTTTGATGGGCAGTGGAAAAGAAAGAAAGTTCTTTCAGGAGATATACTCCACTTCCATATTTCACTGTGACAACTCCTGGGGACTATTTTGTCTTTTTATTAGTTTTTTTGCAGCTGTTCATCCATACGCTGCACCAGATTCTCACTCCATTAGTTTTATTTAATAGTTTATACTTCATCTACCAT
>WEIU01013159.1:1461-13424 GCA_013389925.1 Aegithalos caudatus | reverse complement strand
AGGCTGGCTGTTTAGCCCAACTGAAATGACAAAACCAACTCAGACAAAACATCCAGCCTGACCTACTACTCTGTCTTCAGAAGCAGCTAAGAGCAGATGTTTAGAGCAGCCACACACAAAATTCTCTTCCACTCCCCACAAAACACTTCATACTTTCCATAATTTGCAGCTCAGTAACTTTCTTACCCAGGGGTAGTACCTCTGTTTATCAACTTTTTTTTTCTTTTTTTTTTCCACCTCCTTTTTCAAATTTGTTCAAAAGCTCTTTATACCAATGCAGCACACACATCATGCTTTGGCAAGGAATTTCAGAACTGACTTACACACTATGCAAAAAAACCAAACCACTTTCTTTCCTAACTTTAAACTGTTCCCTGCCTGTTTCACCTCATCTCTCTTCTAATACAAAATCAGGTGGCACAGAGTATTTATTTCCCATACACACACCTTTCAGCTCCTGTAATTTTATAAACACCTGGCATTAGCATCTGCCCTTTCTCTCTTTTCCAGTCTGGAAACTCTCATCTACTTAGTTGTTCTCGTATGGATGCTGCTCCATGGATGTCTTCTGCATCCTGCTGCTTTCCTCATTTTTGTCGCCCTTTTCTGAAACTTTTCCTGTTCTACTCCACTTGTTCTGAGATGAGACCAGGACAGCACACCAACTTTAAGACATAAAACACTTGACAGGTTGAGAAAGAGGTCTAATATTTTGATTTCTCTCCTTTTAGATCAATTCTTAATATAAATTTGCTTCCTGATTGCTACTGAAGTATAGAGCTGATTTTTTCAATAAATTCCTACTTACAGTCCCACAACCTCAAGGTAACTCAAAATACTTTAACATTACTGATCCTGAATTTCTTCCATCATTTTAATGGCCACTTGGTTTTACATGGTTCTTTTTCATTTGTTTCATTCTGCCTCCTTTTTGTTTACCTTCTTTTGTCCTGAAAAACTTTGTTTCAGAAACAAACCTCATCACCACATTTTTCTCCCAAGTCACTTATGAATATGAAAATACCCCCGGGGAACTGACAGAAATATCTATGGAAATCCACTGGTGATTTCCAACACACTTTTCTCCTGAAGTTTTTTTCCTTACCATTTAAACAATTATTTACATAGTTGGCAGTCCTCCTTAACTTGTGCCTGTTTAGTTCCTTTAAAAATTTTGAAGAGAACTTTGAATACAAAATAAATTTTTGTAATTTAAGTAGAACAATTATGTCTTTCACCTGCATGCTGGTTGTCTCCTTCAAAGACCACAGCCCATTTTTGTGATTTGACTTCAAATCACAAAAGTGCCAGCTAGATAAGATCTCTGGGAGTCTTCCAGTCGAACAGTCTGGCTAGCCATTAAAAGCCACAGAAAATCAAGTCAGCCACAGCACTGTCCAACTAAGACTTGAAAGCTCCACTGGGAGAGGTGCCACCCCACCATAAACTCATGTTTCATTCAGTGCTGCACTACACTCCTACAGAAAAAAGATTTACCAACAATGTCTAATCAGAACATTTCAATTTACCATCTGGGTACATTAACCTCCTGCTATCGGTTTGCCACAACTAGGAACATTGGCTCCATCATCTTTGTAAATATCCTTCATGTAGTTGAAGGCTAATATTAACCAGTTCACTCGGTCTTAAACATCCTCTTAATCAGGTTTTTATTCACAGAAATCAATACTTTCTCAGTATCTCCACTATAATACTCAATGTTCTTCATAAAACAGAGATACTAATCTAATTTTTAACTAATCCACTCAGTTTAAACAAGAGGTTCACTGGCTTTTAGACTCCCTGAGTCCACAGGATGCTTCCTGAAATATAGTATGAGATTAGACATCTTCAAGTCAACTGATGAGTACTCAACTGGTGAGATACTTAAAAGCAAGGGGCTGCATGCCATAGTCAGTAGCTGGTTTATTTCACTCTACCATTCCTAAAACAACTGGGTAAACCACATCTGGACCTATTAAAGTGAGAATGTGAAATTTGTTGCAGAAAGACCATCTCCTAAAACTCCCATAAGAAGGTTTCAAAAATAGGAACCACCCCACCCTTTTCGGTGGTGAGCACATATACACAAGTATTACTGAGTTCTCTTTATGGCTTTATCTCGGATCATTCCTGTCATAGTGTCATTATACACAGGCCACACAGAGTCTCAGCTGGCCTCCTGCTCTTGGTGTGGTTGAAAAAAGCATTTATTAACTTTCTGTTTAGACTGATAGGGGAACGTTTTGGTCTTATTTCCTTCTTTGAACACAGACACAGCTTTTTTTAAGATGTCCTCTTGCTATTAATAGTCTCCTCTACCTTGTCATTTAGCTATACAGGCTTCCTTTTCCTAAGACGTTTTTAGACTGATGGTAAGCATTTGTGTGGAGCCTCCAAAAGAGCATCCTGAAATAGCCACCTACAAACATGTCACTCTTACAGTTACCCTTTCAGTGTCACTTTAAACAAACATCCCCATTTTTACATAGTTTCCCTTTTTGAAGTTAAGTATAAATTAAGAGAGGTAAGAAGAGATGAGAATTGCAGGTTCTTTTTCTTTCATTCCTCCCATTTCCATTTGTTGAATTTCCTTAGCAGGAAAAGAGAAAGGCAGAACAATTATAATGGTCTACAAAGTCACGTCACAAGTATTTTTTCTAGGCATTATCTTATATCTCTCCATGACAACATCATCTACTGACAACAAAATACAGTCTCTTACCCACCTTTTAGTCACCATCACTCTGTAATCATGTAGTGCCTCTGTTCAGCGTTTCTGCAGAGTCGAAGTGGGGTCCCAGGTCTACCTTGGAGGCTCCTAAGAGTTAAGGAAACACAGAGGAGAGATAATAGGTATTGTGGAGACAGCTCATCAGCAATTCTCATTTATTGCAGACATAAAACATGTCTCTCAAGTCAATAAAATAGAAATGTAAGGCACTTTAACTACACAGTGTGAACAAGAACCAAATGGAAAGAGATAGACAAAAAAATCTTTCTTTAAAATACCAGGCAGCTTAGGATGAGAATCAGAAGAGGAATACTTGTTGAAGAATAATCAAAATCCATGAGACATGAATTTGAGAAAAATCCTTACTATAAAATTTTGCCTTGGTGCCTTAACACCACTGAAATTAAACATGCCTAATACACAGACTTAAATCTGTCCCTGAGTAAAACCCATGACAAAATTCAGATGGGTAAAACTTCAGTATTCTTCCACCTTTCCATAAAACAAAGTATAAGAGAAAAAAACAGTTAGTCTCTAATATCTCAAAACAATACAAAAGAAAGAAAGAGATGCATCATTTCAAGATTTTAAGACATTAATCCATCTTGTAGGAATGACAAATACTGTATAAATATTCAAAAAAAAAAAATCTTGCTTTTTTATTTATTGAAACAAAGAAAGTACTGCTAATCAATCAAATGCTATCTCTACTTGAAACATCAAGACAGGAATCACATAACAGTTTCCTGATCTCAACACCTCAAGAAAAAGGCCCTTCACAAGAAGAAACAGTAGTACTCTGTCTAATTTAAGCATTCGTTTCCTAGATTGGGAACGTCTACAGAACAGAACAAATACACCAGCAATCAGCAGTTCACCCTTGAACCTAAACAGAGACATGAGGCAAAAAAGGAGTCATTGTTCCACTCTGTTTACTCACTTATATGAAATGACTGTACTAGATGACTGGAAGTGTTTGTGATTTTTTTCCAGTGCTTTCCTGAACTATGAAAGTCTCAGGAAATCTGCCAAATGCATAAGCATAGAACTGTTTGGAAACATTGTATGAACAAGAAGAATTCTCCAGGTTGGCCAACAAAGATTCAGATTTACATTTACCACATCAAAATTTCTTGAGAATCCCATTCTCCCTATCAAGTACTTCATATTATAATTTATATATTTTCTCCTAAATTAAGAATTTATATAATTTATATAATATATGCACATATACACACCCCTCTGTGAAATTCAGTGATGTCAAACTCTGCTGGAGAAGTAGCAAAAATCAGATTCAGATGGTATTCTCCAAGGCATAGGGATCAATCGAAGCTAAAGGACAGAAAGTCATTTTCAATTTCATAGTCCAAGGTGGTAGGAGAAGCTTATATTTTTGACAAGACATTGCATCACCTTTTCTTTGCCTCCCACTTTTCAGAAAGGCAAGGACAAATTTAAAACTTGGAAGAGGATCAAATTCTGCTTTTTATACTACTATGTACCAGAGAATACTCAAACTCCTCAGCACTCAAACTACCCGTCACCAGTGCATGTTGATGACAAACTACTCTGAGACATTCAGTCTGTCAAGTAATTAATTATAACTGTTACCATGCAGTAAGTTCTACAGACAACTACAGGCAACCCATCTCCAAGATGCAGTGTGCAAGTGATTTATGTATGCACTCACCACACCAGAATGAGCAGCTGAATTATTAGACTTTGAAACATTACAAAGAAGGCTGCATACCTCAATTTTCCTAAACAAGCCTAACAGTAGTAGTGCCTTCTATAAGCACTTGAACCTGCCCACTGTCTCCCCACCACTCACTTCACAATTATTACTTCTACATAAACATCAGATTGCATTTGGTCAAAATAAAAGCTTGAGCAAGTTTACTTTTATTCTAATCTTAATAATTACCTAAACAAAACTGGAAAGCAGAGTAAATCCATCTTATTGATTTAGGGAAAACATGCACACACACAAAACCTGATACGTAAAAGTTAGATTTCTACAGATTCAAGTCTTGCTTCCCTTACATTTCTTCATATGGCAGCTCTGCTGCTCCTATGACTTTGGTGGCACTCTCGTCAAGCACAGTACAGTACTGTCCTGCGGGTAGGATAACACCAGAAACTACCCTGAGTATTCACTAATTTAAGCTAAAATTAAGCTAACTCAGTCTACACAGCCCACACCAAACCAGTCTTACAGAAACTGAAAATAAAGCAACCAAAATTAGAAGACTAACTGCAAAAAAAAAAAAAACAACACATCAATTATTTTACTGGAAGGTATGCAATCATGTTTTAGTTTACTTATGCTTTGGTTTAGCATCAGTTGCTAAAGCAAAAAGGGTAGAGTGGCTTTGCTTCATGCCTCTGTCTCCTCCTCTTTCCTTTCAAAATGACTTCTGGAACAGATGATCAGTTTCAGTGTAACACAAATACTTCCATGAAAATGGTCAGGAAAAACAGACAAATTCACTCTCCAAACAGCTGTTTGTATCTACTCTCAATGACGAATGCTGGTACACAAGAGCCATGGTACATTTTATTTCCCAGATGCCCACTAATTTAAAAGAATGGGGCAGCAATGGGATGTCTGCAAATGGATAAAAATAGATGTAGGTGTATACTAGTGGAGGGTCTCAAGGAAACGTCACAAGATTGAAAGCTGGTGGGACACAAGCAAATATATGGGAGTGCTGATCCCTACTGCTGATAGGGCACGGTCCTGAAGTCACTGGTACGACCCAGCAGTGTGATTGAATCCAGTGGGGGCACTGCAGAGAGCACACATGCAGTTACCACTTTTGCACTCTGCTCACATCTGTCTACTATGCTTGAAAAGATATCTGGATACACACTGAACTGAGCAAAGAAACAACCACAGCATGTCCAGACACCACGGCTTGTCTGCACACCGAGGCTGCCCGCTTCTGCTGTGGCTGCACAGCACTGCTCAGGCAGCGTGCCACAGGAGAACCCCAGCTCACCCACTCAGCTGGGAGTTTGCCCAGGCACTCAGGATCTTCACACAACACCTAATGACAAGCCCTGCTCACCTCACAAGACAAAAACGGCAGCGAGTGGGAAAAGAACATGCCAGCTCCACATCATTTCACCAGCCAGCCTTGGTGTTTTTACTCTGCAAAGTTGACAACCTGAATTAAGGATCCTGCTCCAAGTGACTGTGGATGATGTCAACGGAGCTAAAGTAGAAGAATGAGGGACACCACGTAGATGGAGCTTTTCTGCACTTCAATGTTCTCACTATCTATGCACATGAGAACTGAAAAAATACAAGTAAACTTCACGTACTGCTTAAAATACTATTGAACGCATTCTTTGCTTTTGTTGCTATCTGGCAACAGCGAAAATCTTGTCAAAACTGAAAATGTATGAAGACTGAAAAAGGGAGAGGAAAACAAGAGTAATAGTAAAAAGATAAAAATATTCTCCCTCCTCCAAAACATGCCTCCACTATGCAAATATATCCTACTTTCAGGAATCAATCAAGGATGAATGGTTACAACTGCAATCCACTACCTTGTGTTCCTTCTACAAATACTAACATTTCTCCTTTGATATATGCTAGCAAATATTGCTACTTATCTTTCTCTCTTCATGCTGCAGAGGTCCTTGCATAAGGAAAAAGATCTCATTAAATCCAGCTTATTTGCTTGACTAAAGAACACACATGGAAAGATGGCAATTATTGAGCAGAATCTGGGCATAAGAAACATGAGAGAAATACGAATAGCCTTCTTATAAATCTGCATTTTGTTTATATGCTTTCCAAATCACAATATTGGGCAGAATAAAATTAAAATAAGATAAATGTAGGGATTTTTAGGGGGAAAAAGCAGAACAAATGAAAAATCAATAAAATCCTTGAACATGTTCCAGCCACCACTGCTTGAGACCACAGAACCAGTCCATACAAACTCATCCCAAACAGTCAGACACATACAGACACACACTGCAGATAAGAAGCTCAATGTACAGAATGCTATGCCGACTCCTGCTTCACTTTCAGGGCTGGAAAACTTCCAGGTCTTGACCCATGTGTAATTTATTCAACTCATAAATTACATCCCATCAAAACAGGAGCAGTACCAGGACTCTCAAGTTCCAGCTTCATTCTCACCTTGCTGAGCACAGGCTCCAAGGCATGAACAACTGTGCACATGTGCGTACAGACACATACGGGTGTACACAAATCACAGAAGCAGCAGATCTGACTCATCCTGAGTTTGTCAGGCTGACTCCATAGGCATGGTAAAGACAAAATAATCAGAATATACTCCTTCAGCCCAAAATAGAAGAAATGCAGAGACTGGAGTGCCAGGCCAGGAAACATATTGCTTGCAGGAAAGCATAGACCAGAGTATGTGAAGTCACCAGTCAGCCAGAGTTCTCTGGATGAAAATTACAAAACAGAATGACATAACATTTATCTGTTTTTGCAGAGATTTGATTAATAATAACTCACTTAAAGCCACTGAACTTGCCCTGCTACTTGCTTTAACTGCATTGAGGTCAAAGTGACAGGACATGTTAATGTTCATTTAGCCTTTTAACTAACCACCACAGATTTATAGTCAAAGAGCACAGCACTTAGTTCTTCCAAAAACCCCACCATGATCCCAAAATAATAATTTTTAAAGTATAATACATTATTAAGACTGCTGACAGAACAAACAGTATTACCTTGTTTAAAATGGTAGAGTTGGAGAAAAACAGTAATAAAAGAGAAATTATTGTACTCTTGCTCCCACTGAAGTCATGTTTTTCATGAAGACTTCAAAGAGCAGGGAAACATGGCCTTTATCCAGCTTTCTGCAAATTACACAACCGAGTAATTCTATTTAAAATAAATCAGTTCTGATACAACTCTGATCTCCTTGAGTTTGACAGCAAAACTTCTGAAAATCTTTATTCTTGAGTGTGACACCATTTATCCTTGTGCTCCTCTGGTTTTTTACTGAAGTTTACAGGACATTTCAAGTTCTCTGTTGCCACTGTAATTTGCTGCCCACATGTCTTCAAACTTTTACATGGTTTTCTGAACCTGAATTTCACTGGTTTGATGATCCCGGCAGACTTTTCCAGTTCCAGGATAGTGACAAGAATAACATCATTTAGTACCTTTCAGCCAAATGGTTTTAGTACTGAGGACACAAAAGGCCAAGAGTGTCATGACCAGAGAAATCAACTCCATAATGCAAATCAAAGAAAAGGAATTACTGAACACTGTAGCATACATACACAGGATTTGTTTCTGTGTGTATCTCTACAAGACTTAGATAAAAATAAATGTTTCTAGTAATTTTGGGTGTCCTCAAGATCAAATTCAATAGATATATTATGTTTGGTTTGGGGTTTTTTCTTCATTTTGGTTTGGTTTTGTGTGTGTGTGCATATGCACTTTAATACTGCAGAAGGATACCATGCAATGGTCTTGTTAAGAAATTTCCTTTCTTCCCCAATATGCAGCACTGTACTGCTTCACCTGTTCTACCTTTTTCACCTGTAAGATAGTCTCAATATCATTCCACCCACCCTGACATGTGCACAACTATTATTGGAATAAAATGTCATTCCTTTTCTGGAATTCTTCCAAGTAATTTCATGTCTTAACTGATTCTCTGATTTAAGTGACATGCTGGAAGCTGATGCTAGCATGTAAATCTTAATTTTCATTGATTATCATGTTTTCCAAAATCTATGAGAATTTGGGAAAAACAAGCAAAACTGAATACTCTGTAATTTAGTCTGCATGAAACAGCTGCTTCCTTTCTTTCATTAACTAGCACACGGCTCCTTCATTTTCCAAAGGCGGCAAGTGAGCTAAGAAAGGTAAATCCAAAACCACGGGTATCATGGAAGATCAGTCCTTAGCAAATGCATCTTTAAATATGTAACCATAAAAATACCGTTTTCTCTGACCTTTGGCAAAAGCCAATGAACCTTTTCATTTTCATTATGAAGTTTTAAAAAATTCAGATTAAACTCAGATGACAGACACCTCCTAGAGAAAAAAAAAAGTCCACAAACCCCAGGGAAGTCCTAGATTCTGTTTACTATTCTGAAATACATTTGCTCTACTGCAGGATACCAGCTGATACATTTTCTGTAGCATAATTAATTCAGAGACATCTGCTTGCTAGTGGACCAAGGATGAAGCTTGGGGTTATGAGACCTGGATTATAGTTCTCACTCAGGAGCTGATTTGTGGTGTATCTTTGAGAACATTGACCTGACCCCATTTCACCATTATAAAATGTGAATATGTCTTTTAATATAATCCGTGTTCTTTAATAAAATGCAAGTTTTTATATATCTCAGTGAACTGCATTGGAAACAGTGCAGTTCCAATTAAGACTGAACTCCTGAGGATAGTGACAATTACAGGAAACCTTTATGGTTGTGTTCTCTCAGTCAGAGAGCCCAGCTGCCTTCTGGAGGAACAGGACTGAACAGATTCATGTAGGTACTGCAGATGCCAAATAATAACAAAAAAGCTAATCTGAATATTGCAGCTGCTGATAATGTTCACTGCCTAACAATACAGAAAGTATTACACTCACTATTGCTTACAGCATGCACTGCTACTGAGAAAGAAAAAAAAAGCAGCAGAATGTAGTCTGGGAGAATCCAAGATGATAGTCTGAAGAGGAAAATCCAACTCTGTGCATATAGCCTGAGGTTATTGGAAAAGTGTCTGCTAATATGCAGCAGGCTCCCATAATCATGCAGCTGAAGTAATAATACCCCAACAAAATGCAATTACAATGTACAGTGTTTAAAAACTCTGCCAGTTTTTACACGTGGGTTTGTTCCAAAAGCTGGCTTATCCACTTTGTTAGTCTAAGCGTTCCAATATGATTTAAAGAAATCATATCCATTCCACTTTAAATACAGGAGATCATATTAAATCCTAGGTAAGTCTATAAATTATATCTGTTATGTATCAGGAAAAGAAAATTACTACTTTTCCAAATGGGGGAGACTTCTTAAACCTTATGGGAAAGGGGGTTGGTGTGGAGAGGGAGGTGTGTGAGTACATTGGTTGGTACAACTCATCAACAAAGTTTATATAGTTTAGGTTCCCAGCCCAAATGTATTGAACTCATTTATGATAAGAGAGAGAGAGAAGTAACAATAGTTTCTTTGTCTACAGTGCTTTCATATTCTGTGTCTTTTTTTTTTTTTCTGGCTTTGATTGTTCTCCTTCAGTGATGGATGCTTTCCCTTCTTCCATCTCAGCATGCATGAGAAAAAGACAAAACTTAACATATCCATCACTGAGCCAGAACACACAGCACAGTCCGTCTGATGCCATAAATCCCAAAGTGATAGATGCTCCCTGCTTCCACCAGCAAAATTCTTAGCTCTTCTACTCTCTCTTCGGCATGAAGTTGAATGCTGTGGAGTTTAGGGTTCATTTATTTAGGTGACTGTAGAGATAGCAAGAATATGGTCATTGTGATGTGAACATATTCCAAGCCTTGTCTGAAATAATCTTACCTAGGACCAAACATTTTCTCCATGAGCAATGGAAGCATGCAATGTTTTGGCATTCTTCTAGCAGCCCATCCCTCCCTTTGCCACCCAGAATGCATGCAAACTCCCATCTCCCTGGCTGCTCACTTTGCTGAAGCAATTACAAATGCCTCAGGCTAAGCAAATAGAGAGAGGTAAACACTTCAGTCCTGGGCACTATCCCAGGGAGGACACACACAATAATTTCCAAACTCTTCAACAGATTTTTTTTCTGTGTGTGTTCGGTACTAACAAGATTAAGGAAGAAGAGTCTTAATATACAAGTAGGATCCCTGTCAAGACTTTGATTACAATGGCTAGTTCATCATAAGCTATTGTTGAAAACAAATGCCTTCTATTCTCTGCTGTGCACTAGGCTTAAAAATGTAGGCAGCAGACCCCAGAACTGCCCTCCACTGTGCCCACAGTGAACTTCCTTTCACAGCTCTCCCTCATCCTGTATCTCCAATCCACAGAATCTATACTTATTTTCAATTAACTCGTTAGATCCACACTAAGTAGAGCATGAAGTACATGAGTCTGCATTCACTTCATGCAGCTGAGAAATACCTGGATCTGATTTTGGTTCCTGTATTTTGAGTTTGTTTTGAGATTCCATTTTCATACAAAAACATAATGCGAGAGAGAGCAGATTTTGGTAGTTGGTGCTGGGGTTAATCCAGAGTTTTGGTACTCAACCTTTGGGAGAACTTACACAGGAAAGTATGCAGAGGCACAAGTACATTGTCCTGAGGCATATTTATTAAAATGAAGTGTTAACTTCACTATCAGTTATAGGCTCTCATTATCTTTGAAAATTCACAATTCCAATGTTAAAACACTACTTAAAATATGAATCAGTAATACATACACAACTAACTGCAGTAAACTCACCAATTAATAAGAAATTCCTATTAAGAATTTCTAATAAGAAACACCATTAGGAATGTCCAAGAACTTGAACCGTGAAACAAAGATTTTGGGTGCTAGGCCAGAATAGTAGGATGCATGTCCGGTTTAAATTTATCTGCAAGGATTTGTACGATTCCATTGTTTCTGATCTCTTGTAATTATATATAAAGAAGGAGGTATTTGATTTAGAACATCTGCATTAGAGCAAGCCGCTACAATTTTCCTAGAACAACTGAAGGAAATAAATGGTACAAACAAGCAGAAGAAACATCAAAGACACACCCAAATTTCATATGGAAATCCTGATTTTAAGACTGTTACTCCCTTCAGAAATACAAACATTACTACTGGAAAAGTTGCCGTATTCCAAACTTCTCATCATCTTTCAAAGGTAAGATAACTTGAAACAATGCAACAAAGTAAAGAGAAGCTGCACCGCAGATAAATTTGTGAGATAATCACACTTTGACTAAGAAAAGCTTCAAACTCTACCACAGACTAAATATATATAGCTGATGCCCATGCTGCAATTGTCAGGGCTTTTACCCACCCAGCTTATTCTCTCACTTTCTACCCCAAGGTCTGAATTTCTTCAAAACAAATTAATTTGGCTCTCACATTACTTTGTGCTGGAGGCAATATTGATACACAGAGACCACAAATGAAAATTAGACCACACAGAAGAGTATACTAAATTTTCCCATATAAACACAATGTTGAAGTGGGATTTAAACAGTACAACATTAAATTAATAGTATTTTTT
>WEIU01013158.1:67297-97944 GCA_013389925.1 Aegithalos caudatus | reverse complement strand
AGTAAATCATTTAAACCTATACTACTATGCCTCCCTTCTCAGGAAACCACTTGAGAACCTCTTCTCCAAGGAACTTAAGCACTTTGAAGAGTCTTAATATAACACAGATGCTTCAATGGTCTGTGGACTTTGAGCCTTAAATACAGTTAGATTTTCATTTTAAATAGGACTGGAGTATGCCTGCCAGTTAAATACATGCATACATACTGCTCTGCACAAGAACATTTCCTCAGTAATGGCTTCAGCAAGTCCAAAACTGATTTCCCTTGAGAGTCATAAAATACTAATCTACAATGAAAGAGAGACATTTAACACATGGAACATCATGGCGTTGAAAAAAATTTTCTACTCCACAAAAGGCTTCAGAAAAAATGATAACATGGAAATGTAGGGATACTGGTACAGTAGCCACTGATAGCTATTTTGTCATTGGTAATTTCACCCAGAGTGTTTGATGAGGTCTACCAAGACTTAACATTCAGATGAAACATTCAAAACAAGCCTCCTTAATCTTGACTTGGATTTCAAAAATACTTACTCACTAAAACTGCTTATCTCAAATTTTCCTTTGACAGTATGTATGTTATTCTAAATATAGTAAGATGAAGACAAGCTAGAAGGAATAACAAAACTCTGTTTGACCTTGCTAAATATAATCAAGCTGCTATAGTTTTGGTAGGGAAGGATCAAAAAAAGGGAAAAATTCACCAATAAAATGAAAGTTCACATCCTGCTTTTTTCAGTGAGACATCTTGCTCTCCTAATATACAAACCAGAGAGCAACATTTATTTTTTCTGTTCTACAATATGTTTTCCTTAGACTGACTATTATTTTGTAGATGTCATACAAAACCCAAGTGTCCCTATGGCTGCAGAAATGTACATTAGGCAACTAGTTTGAGAAGTGAACTTCTGATCATGCGCATTACTTAATAGTTCATGCTCTGACTGATGTAGACTGTTCAAACTTGTCTTCAACACAAAATTGCAAAAAGGCCAGATAAACACTCTCAGTACAGGCACAAGCCAAGCTATGCTTCTTGGTGTCACAAGGGATCCTAGGTACACAGGATGAATGTTTACTAAGATTTATTGATGATTCCTGAAGTTATCTGCCCCCTTATAGTCCCAATACTTTTTTGCAATTTCAGCAGTAATTAAAAAATATGCAGAATGACTTTTTCAGAAGGAAGACAAAAGTTCAAAATCTTCATCAGTTTTCTTCTATGGCTACTAAGAAATCCAACATACAAAATTGTGATTTAAAATAGACTTCAGGCTTAATACTGCTGCTGTCAGTTTACCAACTACTTCAATTTATTATGACAGTAAACATCAAACTTTTCAACACTCATGTAAAGAGATCAAAATGATTTTATTTGAAAGAACACAAACCTTCCTTCCACTTGTCTGAGAGCTGTCCTCATTTTCTCTTTATACTGCTTATACTTTTCTGTAGTAACATATACATGAACTACAGATCCATCTTTCCAGAGGGTATGTACAAACTTATCACAGTATCTTGCATGAATTACCTTCCTCTTTGTCTCCTACAATAAAGAAAAACATATTTCATGTGGAAAACATATTATTTTGCAGTGCTTTTAATATCCGAGGAACAAATTTCAAAGGTACATGGTTATTGCACATGAACAGGAGTAGAAATAAACAGGGGATACGGCGGTCACAGAATTTATTCCTAGAAAGATTCAGTAAAATTTTGTTTTATTCTTGCATCTAGCAAAAAACAGAAGCTTACCAAGCAGTGCAATGGTAAAGCTTGAGAAAAACAAATAGAAGACAAATTAACCCAAATTTTTTTAAGGAAGACACCTCAGCATTTGAGACTAACATGTGCTCTATAGGTAACAAGAAATCTTTGCCCCACCCCACAGAAATACAAAGAAAACCATGGCATTGCTTAAGCCAGTCCTGATTCTTCCTTTTAAATTTTATGTGAACCAGCAAGGAGTCCTTAAAGCAGTCATTCTCAAAAAGCTCTTTGATATATTCGTATTCTATGTCTCAATAATTAATAATACGATATTAACAAAAACTACAAAACAACAATGCCATACACTGTATCATCAATTTATCCATAAACCAAATTTTCAAGCTTTAGAAGAAAAAACTCACAGGACATGAGGAAAATTAACAATACTCACAGCATCTGTTTGTGAACATTCATCCTCTGGTTTAGTTTTTATGTCAACAAGCCCCTCTACATGGCGAAAAACACAATCAGCAAGTGCATCGTACAGTGTGAGCTTCTGAGCTTTCAAGCCATGCTTCAGCAACCATTTCTCAGAAGTCAAGTATTTGTCACTTATATCTTTTGGTAATGGATGATCATCTTTGTTTGCTAATTTAAAAAAAAACAAAAAAAACAAAAAAACAAAAAAAACTCCTGTATAACATGGTTCATTTTGCATAAACTATTTCCAAAAACAGACTCTGATACTGGAATGAAAATTTTCAAACTTGTTCTGCTTGCTCTGACAGCATTGGAGTGAACAGATATTTCTGAGTGATTTTTAATAGTCTATACTTTGGCTGTAGGGTTTTTCTTATCAGACAATTCACTGCAACAAATTCCTTTGTAACTGGAAAAAAACCCCACCAGAAGACAGGGAGCAAAGACAATAAATAGTGAGATCAACATATAAAAAGAATTTTCTTAGTAGTTGAATTTAAAAATGCCAGAAAGTATTCCTGAATAAGACATCTAACTTCAAGGAGAATCATCTGAGAAAATGAAGCAACAGAAGATAGAAATAAAAATACGGTCAAGACCACTGGTTAACATTAATCTTTTTAGAGATGGCTATTTAAAGTAAAAGGCAAACTACAGTGTCATATTGTTTTACAAATTTTCTAAGGACTATCTTAAGGTGCAGCACTGCATAACTCTGGACACCAGTACAGTACACAGACAACACAGGTAAAATAATAGGATAGAGGATTCTCCACTCACTCATCACTCTCCAAATAAACCACACCTAAACCAAATGACAAGGCAGTGGGTCCCATAGCAGGGTGAATTTATTTTGTCACACTTTAGTTTTGGTGGACCAAGGTGGTATAAATGTCTACTCAGTTTAGATGCAGCTATAATGAGCACAGTAGTGAGATCCTGAGCCCGTAAATAAACCTATGGAGGCATCTACGGCCCTTATACACAGGGTAGGTGCATGATCAGCACCTGATCATGTGGAAACCTTTGCTTTATGACTAATTCTGGTCCTTAGAACAAGTGTCACAAATGTGCTCACACAATTTTGAAAACTGCTGTTTTCTTTCTTCCACATGCTTTGCATAGAGCATCTCCATTTTTGCAGGATTGAGTAGCTTCTCACTGACCCTTGTTAAAGCCTTCTGGAACAGAACTTCAGAAAGCAGCTATGCTTTTGTCTGCAACAGGATTCAATCCAATCAAAATGCACAGAACAACAAATGAGTCACATTCTAGGCCAATCATAATGGCACGAGCTATTGGTGTAATGAACAAATATAAGTGTTACTCTATGTTTCTTGAGACAGGAGTTCTTATTCTGAATTGTTTTCAGACCTCTGCCCTTGACAAAAATGCAATACCTCTATTTCTTTCCCTTTATGTGGAATGAACTAGCTACCAGGTTGGAGGCTATCCCAAGAAAACTGTGATAGGAGAGGGATGAGGTATTTCCCCAGCACTGTGCAGAAAAAATGGAAGATTTACTGGTTCAGGCAGACAGGAAGAGATCACAAAAAAAAACCCCAAAATAATTTCCATATCCTAAAAATCCAGGTAACTTCTAAACTAGTCACTGGTAAACTAAAAATGGTGTGTTTCAGCCTCAGCTGTTAAAGTTTAGCAAGTTTAAGCCATAGTAAACAGAGATTTGTATTGGATAATGTTGGAGGTTGGGTATTGTTTCTTTTGTATTAGTTGAATTTTTTTAGGTTGCTAGGAAGCTAATTGCTGGGTACTTAACCAAGACAATAAGGTGGCCAAGCACGAGTTTTGGGGCTGATATTTTCTAATAATGGGCCATTAAGGCTCACCAATAACATGAGACATTACATCATCCCATTGGGAGATGCTCTGCCCAGCTGGGAGGGACCCAAGCATTCCTACCCAGATAAAAAGGGGAGACAGGAACAGCAGGGCCTCCTTTTTCCACTGTATTCCCAGAGGAAGACTGGACCCATCTCATCAACACTGGACTTTCTTCAGGACCATCTCTACTCCACAGAACTGCGTCTGTTACTCCAGAAGGATTCGTCTGGACTGCTTCTAACACCCTGACCAACAGGGTGTCAATCACATCCCTGACTATTGTTTGTTTTATTTGCATGTTTTTCTGTATTATTACATTTGTATCTTTAATTTCCTATTAAAGGGCTGTTATTCCTATTCCCAAAACTTTGTCTGAGAGCCCCTAATTGCAAAATTATAATAATTTGAGGGAGGGGTTTGCATTCTCTATTCAAAGGGAACTTCCAGCATTTGCTGGCAGATACCTGTCTTTTCAAAACCGGGACAGATTTTAAAGTAATCCTAAGTTTAGATAACAAATATAGGTGCTATGAAGACATAAAGCTGCTCTGTATGTAGACATTTTTGAGAAAATCATCCCCAAATTGATGTGCAATCAAAACTGTTCTCAAAAAGATGTTGATCATTAACAGAATAGTAGCTGTCTTGAAAGAAACATAAATGATACCATCTTGAGAAGGAGACTGGTCAGATTCTGACAACATTTTCTGAACTTGTCTTACTGTACTCCTGGCTTCCTCCAGCTCCTTCCAGATCAAAAAGACATCTTCACAGACACCAGCTACTGCAAGAGAAATAATAAATAGAGCTTCATGTTTTTATACAATTTCTTCTTTTTGTATCTCCTCAATCATCACAAAGTCATTGGTATATCCAGATGTTGCCATATAACCTTGCTTTCTTGAGGTCCCATTGCAATGACAAATGCTGTTCCCTGACAGACCTCAAAAAAGGGCTCAAACCTGGCTCCAGGATATGAGGTGTTTAATATGTTGGAACTAGCCTCCAAAGTTGACCACAGATTGTTCCCACAGTGGAAGCAAATACATTTTGATACTCTTGGAAAATAATAAGGAAACTCCACAGTGAAATTCACTTGTTTCCCCCTGGACCTCATGGCAAAACTTGGCTCCAAATATTAAACTCAGTTTTGACATATTAAAAAGAAGACACTTTTTACTCTTTCCATTTCGTAAAGTGCATAATTAATTTTATTTAAATCTTTATTCCCTGATGACTGCCTGATGAAATTTTGCTAAAGAGAAATTTATTTCCATCCCAACAACTTTCAACAGTCATAAAAAATACTTCAAAAAATAAATTACTACCAGGCTATATTTTCAAAAGAATTTTAAAAATCCGAAGTTGGAATTGAGACAAGGTTTTCTTAATTTCAACAGATATATCTTTCTTGATGAAAATAATAAATATATTTATTTATTTCATAAAAGAAACTACTAAAATTGAGACATATTGTATACCTAAGCAGTAGTATTGGTATTAAAAATATGTTAAATTAGGTTAGTCTCAGAGTTTAAACTGCAATATAGGACAATGCAAAGAAACTGTGTGTAGTGTTACAGTAAAAATATAAAAGAAAATTAATCATCAGCTATCCTAACCACAAATACAGGTTACAAACTATTGCAGATCATAAACTATTAATGAATTGCACATAAAAATGCTGAACAAGGCAAACTGCATCTTACCATCCAGTCGTTCAGCTACTATACAGTGATGGTTCACAGTACAAAAGGTAAGATACGCAAACTTGTCTACTCAAGTAGGTTACCAGTAAACAAACAAACCTAATAATTTTGTTATTTTGATAAACTTTCTGGAAATAATAATAATAATAATAATAATAATAATAATAATAATAATAATAATAATAGTACAAATAAGGACTCAATTTTAGTTGTGAAATGCTTTCAGTTTCAAATAAATACTTTGAATTGTGTTATTGTACACTGCCATCTCCTGGGACCTTCCTGCATTTCAAAACATCTGTTGCAGCCATTAGGACAAAGATCAACATTTCCTATATCACAAAAAGCTTCAGTAACACAGATCATTCCACAACATGAAACACAAAAGGGGGAAAACACCTCAGCCTGCAATCATTACCTGTTAAACTCAAGAAAAGTATTCTCTTCAAATATTTTGGAAAGAATTCAACTTTTCTTTTATAAGCAATCTCTCCCCAGAAATACAAACACATGCATTCTTACCACACATGAATGTAGTTCTAAGTTTAAGGCTGTTAAGAATGCAATTCCAGTGGTGCAGTCTCCAACTAAATCTGGATATCCTCCACAAGCTGTCAATTACTGTCATTCAGATTTATGAATATATTAATATTTTAAAATATTTTTAATCATTTGAAGATATTGAAAGAAATTTGTATAATTAACTGCCTCTAAAGCAATAACAATTATATCATCGTGTTGCTTCATTTCCCCTTAAATTAATGCTATGGACTCACCAGTTTTACTGTATTATTGTTACTGTCCCCATTAAGATAGATGGATTGAATTTGTATTACATGAGAAGATATTTTTCCTCATTTATGCTTGTAGAACAGCAAAGTAAAACTGCATGCTCTTTCAAAGAAAGTGTGCTTGATGTCACTTGCTACACAGAACAAATACAGGCACCAAGAACTGCACATGGTGAAATTCCAGTTGCTTGAAACCTTTTTTTCCAGCAACATTTTTCCAGGATTCAACTGGGAGAGAAGCTTGCAAGCAGTGATATCCACAGCAGCTTTCTCTGTCTGTACAGGAAGCTCAGCTGTACCTCTACCTTGGCCACTTTTTCCCTACAGCTGAGGAGTGGCAAAAGCCCCCTCTGTCTTTCAAAACTGAACCCCCCAAATCAAAACCTACATACACATGCAAGGCATAGTATCTCCCAGATGTGGCTCTCAGCTCTGGCCCATCCCTCAAAGCACATCTCTGGTAAATGACCAAGAAAGTATGAACCTCACTTCGGTTTAAACTCCCTCTGCTCACACCTCAGATATGCCATTTTTTGGGGACCGCTAATCAAAGAAAGTCACCTCTCTGAAGGGTGCAATTCACAACCACTCCAAGCCACTGTCTCTTGTACACATTCATGCACCCTTGTGCCAGGAATAATCTTGCCTTTAAAAATTACTTTTATCCAGGGAGAGAAAGGGCCCTCCTGGTTCCCCCCATCATGAAGCACTTTCCCAGCCACTCTGGGTGGCAGTGTAACAGACCTCAGGCCTCTGGGGACCCCCTGGTTCTGATCAAAACCCACCCCACTGCAATGGCAAGAGGGTGGCCACCAGTCACACGCGAGGGGACCAGCCTGAACACCCTGCTGCATGTGTCCAGCCCGTGCCAAGCGCAGTCAGCTTCCCTTGGCTCTGCCCATAGCCATCCTGAGCCTGCAGAGCACTTCACCCTGGGTGATGTTCCAGGAGTGCCCTGCCCGCAGGTAAGGGCGTTTCTGCTCTGGAGAAGGGAAGCCCTAGAAAAGAGAAAGAGGATGAGGAAGGTTGCAGGGAGAGCCTGTGGCAAGGGGCAGAAGCATTTTGCTGACAGCTGCGAATTGAGAAGCAAGATGCTAGACCTAAGCAAAAACACATCCACACTTGCACATGTACACGGAAACTCATAACTGCCCTCATTTCCATTTCCCAATTATTTAGCTGGCAGCCAATCTCAAAAGAAGCAACTTTTCCACATACATCTCCCCACAAACAAACTCATCCAGTCTGACAAGTCACTGTAACCTATTTGATTTCCATATTGCTAATAAAAAAAATTCTGTATATTAAAAAAAAAAAAAAGCCCATGGAATATCCAAAATATCTACAATATCTTTGAAACGGGAAGCATATACCAATAGAAAAGCAAATCATGGAAAAGAGAGGCATTTCTTACTTGTCTGATTATCTGACTTAAACCGTAGAAGCAAGCAAATCCAAATATAATGAAATAAGGCCTATTTGAAAATGAATTTGCTGGCAAGGGAAGATGGGGAAATTGATTTTCTTCACTGCCACTCCCTTTCTCAGCCTCCACGTGGCAGCACAACACAGCAATATACCCTTAAGCATCGATTTTTAAAATCTCCACTTAAAGGGGGTTGAATGAAGGCACAAAGAAGCATAAGAGGGTAGTCCACAGCTTTTACTTGCCAGGTCAAACTGCACCGGAACTCATTGCAGCCTAAATATGCCCCTTTTCCACTGGGTAAATGGACAAAGCAAATAAACTTTGTATCCCATGTGGTATCACAGAACAGCTATCTGCATCACTCTCTACACATTAGCAAAGAGATTTGCCAGGCCAAGGTTAGGCTGCTGAGACTAGACAAAGCACGTGCAAGAAAAAGCAGAGGCAATGATCTCTGCTACAGCTTCTGGGCAAAGTAGCTACTCTTCAGGCATTATCCTGGCTCTCCAAAGGGTGGGTTCAATCTTTCCCATGTCAGTGTACATAACCAGTGCAGAGTTCATTGACTTCAATGTCATACAGGAGAATGACGCTCTTACACTTCCCTTTTTTATACACAACAACCTGAAATATTCCCTATCAAATTTCCCTAAATGTGAAAAATCAAGCACACCTAAGAACTGAGCCTTATACTGTTCACAAGGAGGTCAGATATTTCCCTGTTTGGATTTATCACATCAGTAAAATCCTGATTTCAGTCCATTTGCATTTTGTCTACACATGCCAGCTCATTTATTCCATCACACAGAAACCACTACACAGAAATTTACTGTCTCTATGTCAGCCACCGAGGACCCTCTATTCATTTCAGGATCTAGTTCAAGGCACCATTGCTTTTCAAGCCCTCTGTAGCATTTATCACCCTGTTACTCCAAGCAGGTGACACAAATATGCCCCTTTTCAGAAAGATATCTTTTCTCCACAGCTTCTGCCATTCCTTGCCCTCTGTGTCTTCAAGTTCCAACTTTAATATCACCTCCTTTCCACTTATAATTTTAATTACATAATAAGATTGCTTAATTCTACAGCTTTTTGCAGAGGAATAAATGGCACAAAGAATGTAGGCAGAAGTGATAACAGGAAAATTAGTGCTGGATGAGGAGGTATTATCACATTGGTGAAATTAGGCTTTATGTAAAAGTATTTCTCTGCCACAAGTAAATCTGAAGCTCCCAGCATAAGGACCCTAATTCTCTAATGAGTTACACCTGTTTTGATCTCGAGCACCCACTCAAAATGAGTGTAAAAAAATTCAAAATTGCCATTCTCTCACACTTGCTTTCTAAATGTCTGCTGAAGATGCAAAATAGGGGAGAATAGAGCTCTTATTTAAAATTTTAAATAGTTCACTTCTGACTTGTTCTGGTTAACCAGATGAAAAGGAGCGAACATAAAGATATCTGGTATTTGCAAAATGCTCATATTCAGTGGATACCCAGATACCCAGAAACTATCAGATGTCATTAAAACAGCTTTTCCACTCCATATAACATATGAGTTTCAGCTCTCAGCTGTTGCATTTGTGGTGCAAAAAGGAACATAATCAAAATATTCCCGTGCATCCCTTTAGTTTTTAGAAACACTGAACTTGGAGGATTAAATCTCTGGTTCATTCTCTATTTATTTCCTTGTGTAGTTTATCCCAGACATCCAAGACCAGTTTCAGAGCCCATTAGTGAGTACTAGACACTTTTATTTTTATTGCCTTATTACTACACCCTTAAAGGAATCTCTGAAACAAGAGAAATCAGACACAGACCAGAATAATGTCTTCAATGTGTTTTCTTTTCTGAAAGGACTTAAGATTCTGCATATGATTGAAACACTCCAATTGGCTGCCAGTGATGTCACGACTGTGCTTGTAATACCCAGTAAATGCAGAAAGCTAATTGTGTTCCTTTTTAATGCGTAAATTCCACTCCATAATAGCAATAAGATGCAACAGACAATGCACTTCAAGGGGATTACTGCCCCTTTGAGCGATTAAAGCTATTCAGCTTTCAGCTTTAGAAACAGTGGTGAGGAAGTAATTTCAATCATATAGGAGCTCTGGGCTTGTCTATTGAAACAGGCTGACTGCCTCAGGGGAAGAGGGAGGCAGCTCCCCCGTGCACACCCCCAAATGTGGTACAGCAAGAAAGCACTCACAGCAGACTGAAGGCAATCATTGTACTGCTCTGCATTAGTATGAAACGATAGCCTTTTGAAGCAGACTCTGCTGTTGGTTCCTAAACTCTGCATGGGTGAGGCTTGAGTGTCCTTTCACAACTCAAAAAAGCAGGTGATACCTCATTCCTTTATTTCTGGCCCCGCACAATGGCTCTTTCTCTTGTACTGTTATAATCATGGTCCTAGTGAAGTACAGGTTAGTATGCAAGAAACTTCATTACAGCCCAAATATGGGCCAGTCAGTCCAAGACTGACAAATAGCCTTATATGAGACACCAAATCCACCTCATGCCATACATTCTCTAACAGTGAGAAGAGGATAACACTGTTCTACCTTTGGGGCAACAGTAATGCCCCCAGAACAAAGGGAGAGTAGAGAGTAAGTGTGTTGAGCCACTAGACTAAAGACATCTTATGATCCTGATGTCTAAAAGAAATTTATTTTTTTTACTCTCCTGCTGAGAAATATATCAGATTTGACAAACAAAGCCTCACTTCATATCACAAGCCCCTCTCCTCCCACCCTGGCTGAAATCACAGTCCAGTCTCACTGAACACTTACCCAGAGGAAGTAGCACTGTGACTAATATGAAACACACTGAGCTTTCTGCCCAGCTCCACCCACCAGTGAAACTGTTTATTTTGGTTGTTTCCTCCTGGTATTTTTTCTATCAATCCTCCCACCAGCATTTTGCACTGCCTTCTCTACAGTCACTTTACTGTGCTTTTTGTCTGTCTTTGTGACAAATTCTTGGGATATGCAAGGAAACCTTATGTTGATTTAATCCCCTTATATTATATGAACTTGGCCTATATTGATGTTGGCTGTTGTATCATATGCCACACTATTCCTCTTCCTTTTCACCATTTCTCCATACATTTCCACAAGGTCATTGGCATAAGCACACAAGTACTATTCTTCATATTCCTAAACTAATTATCTTCTTCTCCCTTTTTTCATTTTTTTTTCATTCTCACATTCACATTCTCTACTCTTTTCATTTTTCTCCTTTCCTTTCCATCTCCTTCCCATCCAGAGAATTTCCATTTCCAGACCAGTCCTGTCCTCACCCCACCCACACCTACAGGTTTCTTTTGATTTTACACTCATCAAGTTCCCAAACTACATTTCTATTCTGACATCTTACTGATAATATCAGTATAATCTTGGGGTTTATATTGTCTACCTAGTGGCATTCTCCCTTTCACTTTTCCAGTGTTCAGGGCAATTAATCTTTTTCCATCCTCTTCATATTTTAGTGCAGATCCAGTAGCATCTCTACTGTCATTCTTCTCAGCAAAAGCATGGAATCTGTAATACAAAATGAGTTTCTACCAGTACACAAAATACATAAATACTTTTCTAATTTTAAAGAGACGTCTCTCACACATACAACTATGGAATTATATCTAAAGTTTCAACTACAATAAGATTATTAACATTATCAAACTTTTTATATACATTCATGTATTTTCTGAAGTCTTCTCATGTAGAATATTCTTTCTTTTTGATATTACTTACTGCAAGGCACTTTACTCTTCAATTTCCTGGAAATCTATTTTTAATTAATGTTTTTAAGAGGTTGAGCAGGCATGTAATATGAGATGTGTGAGATGACACTAACACCTTTTTATCAGATTATCCTCCCAGTTGAAAGCCTAACAGGAACATTTATTTCATTATGGACATACAAATCAGGATGACAAGCAGACTTCATTTATCCTCATTGTCAAAACAGAGAAGCTCTCAGAGCAGGAAAAAGATGCATTTCTAAAACAGAACTAGAAACAGGTTCAAGGCATGAAAAGCCCACAAACTTGGCAATTCCTGTGGGAAAGCTGATTTAAAGTTATATACAGTTACTGGGCAAATATCCACTATCAAGTTATTAACTGACCCTGTAAGTCTCTGCACAAAAGCTAGACTTATGCAAAAAGATGACAGCAAGAACAGTATCAGACAGAACAATTCCTCTCAGCTGCCTGTCACAACCATTTTTGCCTCTGTCTCCACCATACAAGAGACATTCATTTTCCTTTAATAAAGAAGGTATAAACACTGCCAAAAGAAAATGAGGGATAGTGACTGGCAATGTACCTGGTACCATAGAGGTACCATGCTTCTAAATGACCGCAATCATTTTAAACACACATCAGACCAGAGCAAACATAACACTTTCCCACAGTCTTGTTTTTGGCAGAAGTTCCCATCTCCTAAAAGCTATTTCTAAACACAGATGGCTATAAAAGAGCTAAGCAGCTGCCATCTTACCAATTGCTCTGCTGTCGTTTGAGAGATTTCTACTGTTGGAGGGCTTCCCACCCTTGCACAAACAACAGTGAAACAGAAAAAGCTAGCAGCCATTTCACAAGTCTGTAACTGTATGGTGAATTCTGTTAAGCAGAGAAACACCTACTGACTGCTACTGCCTTCCTGCTGTTGAGCATGAGTTTGGTCTTGTGGGTTTTATATTTGTTCATTTTTTTTTCCTCATTTGGTAACAGAATTAAGATTTAAGTCAACTTGTCCATTTCTACTGAAGGCTGATTCTCACCACATGGCTGCTTCCCAGGATAAAGCAGTCAACAAGCCATGTGGAATATATTAATTTCCACCAACCATACCAAAAGGATGCTAGAGAGCGTGTCACAGAACTGCTTTTCCACCCAGTCAGGCCTGAAGAACAACACCCCATCAATTTTCTATTATTCCATGAGCTGCTCATTTAGGACAGGCATTTCGTTTTCAGTACATCTCTATGGCACTTGACCCAATGTGGGCCTGATTTTCTGAGACTGTAAGGTTTCAGCCTTGCTGACTTTCTGGCTTGAGAAAAATCCGTCTCCCAAGGACGGTTCCTGTAAATAGCTATTTTGTTTTCATAATACTTCTGGATTCTCATGGTCACTTCTCTTCCAGATATTGTTTCTGTTATTAAGCCAATGAAGAGAAGGGCTGTTTTTACTAACATGGTTCTTCAGTACAGCATGTTATAAAAGGGCTGCACAAAATGAAAAAGAAAGCCTTCTGAAGTTTGTAACTACTGGAGTTGAGTTCGTCATTTTTGTGTCCAACAGCGACAACCCAACAAATCTCTAGATCTTTTTCTGGTGCTTGTGGACACTACTAATGTACAAAGCAGCACAATAAAAACTTAGTTTACATTGTGACCATTTCCCCTGAACAGCTTTCCAAACTTCAATAGAGAGGCAGACGGCAGATCATTTTGGGCATAAAAAGGGAATAGCCTTTCTGCAAGCCAGTGAGAACATATGCAGAAAGAAAGCTGGACTGTTTAAGCAGGGGCTGCATTCTAGTCATATCTCTTAAGACTATGTCCACATCCCCAGTTTGTCTCATTTTCCTCATGGATAATATTCAGGTATGTCCCAATACCATTCCTATCAGCAAAAAACTTTGTGAGTACTGAAATCTTTACTGTCTGTCATACCTGCCAGAGGCCAAGTGGCTCAACTCCTTCAGAAAAATAATGGTTTCATCTTCCCTAGCATTGAAAGAGACTGTGTTGACTGGACAGGAGCCAGCTGAAACCTTCTTGAGGAGTAGCTGCTTTGTATCCACCGGAACATCCCCCACAGCAAAGTAATAAACAGCTTCAACCTGTCATTAAACAGAAAAAAAAGGTAATTGGAAGACACTTTTACTTAAATGTCTGATACTTATTCAAGCACTGTCCTGTGCTCAGTATTGGTAGGAAAATTTGGTAAAACTGATGCATTACTTGGGCTATAAGATTTTGAGACCTTTGGCTCTTATTCTCATTTATGCTAGTAATTCAAAGGAAGGCCACACAAAATTTCATCAAGTGAGACAAGAATCTATCCCACAGTCTCTGGGTGTGATTTTGCCCAATGCAAGTCTCGTTCCACAGAAGCTAACTGAAGCCAAAGAGAGGTGTAAGGAAGGACAACTGCATCATTAGTCAGAAAAAGGCACTGTGCCATATGCCACTTTTATCAAGAGACATGCTATGTTGGTGCCTTGCCAAGGCTGAAAAGTAGGCACTTTATACCAGACATAGTTTTACTGGCAGCATGTATTCTGAGGTTAGGAAAGTTGGCAGTCAAGGGAGGTGATTTTCCCATTCTGCGCTGCACCAGTGCAACCTCACCTTGAATATTGTGTGCAGCTTTGGTCACCACAACATAAGAAAGATGCTAAACTATTGGAGAGTATTCAAGAGAGAGCAACAAAGATGGACCTTGACAGAAAGCTGTATTAGGAGTGTCTGAGGTCCTTGGTCTGTCAAGTCTGGAGAAGAGGAGAATAAGGGGACACCTCATGGCAGTCTACAGCTTCCTCATGAGGGGAAGAGGAGGGGTAGGCACTAATCTTCTCTCTGTGGGGACCAGTGTGGGAATGGCATGAAGCTGTGTGAGGGATGGTTTAGACTGGATATAAGAAAAAATTTTTACACAGAGGGTCATTGGACACTGGAACAGACCTCCACGGAAGTGGTCACAGCACCAGCCTGACAGAGTTCAAGAAGCATTTGGACAACATTCTCAGGCACATGGTGTGATTCTTGGGGATGGTCCTGTGCAGGGCCAGGATCTGGATTCAATGATCCTGTGGGTCCTTTCCAACCTAATATATTCTGTGATTCTGTGATTTTTTGAATGCTATTGCTGGTATTTACAGATGATATGTATTTTTATAGTTCCCAAGGCAGAGGGAGCTTGGCAGGTTTACTATAACCACACACACTTATATTCTGAAAATGTTATTACAAGAAGAGAGGGAAGTTAAAAAAAATGACTTTTAGTTATTGCTTGAATATTACATTATGAGGGATTTTATGTTATCTGCACTTATCCATGTAAAGATCCTCATGGTAAGTATGTTTCTTGAATTTTCACCATCATTAAAAACAAATGTAACAAACAACTATCCCATGATGACTTTCAAGACAATATGTGCAGTATATCAATTCTATATCATGGTAGACACCAGCTGATAAATACCTGATAAATCATTGTTTAACTGAAAAAATACATTTGAATACACTCACCTCTGTGCCCAGTATGGAGCTGATCATCCTGGAAATTATGCTTAGGCACATGGAAAATAAGAAGCCAACATGGCTTCACTAAGGGCAAACCATGCCTGATAAATTGGGTAACCTTCTACAGTGGGGCTACTTACCTCATCTACCTGGACATGCATCAAGCATTTGACGCTGCTCTGCAAGACAGAACACCCTTGTCTCTAAGCTGAAGAAATGTGTATTTGGTGGAAGGACCACTTGGTGGATAAGGAATTGACTGGATGTTGCACTCGAAGAGTTGGGGCAAACAGCTTGATGTTCAAGTGGAATGTTCATGATGCTCCTGAGGGGTTGGTATGGGGACAGCACTTTTTAGTATCTCTGTTAGTGATATGGGCAGTGGGACTGACTGTACCCTCAGCAAGTTTGCCAACACCACCAAGCTGTGTGGTGTCTGATGCCCTGGGGGGAAGGGATTCCATCCAGAGGGACCTGGACAGTCTTGAGACATGGAAACAAGTGAACCTCATGAAGTACAAGGCCAAGTGCAAGGTCCTGCTCCTAGGTAAAGACAATCCCAAGTTCAAGCACAGGCTGGATGGAGAATGAATTGAGAGCAGCTCTAAGAAGAGATGTCTCCTTCTCTAAGGAGAAGGACTTGGGGATGTTGGTTGATGAGAAGTTCAATATGACCCAACAATGTGCACTTGCATCCCAGAAATCCAACCATATCGAAGGCTTCATCAAAATCAGCACGGCCAGCAAGGCAAGGGAGGTGCATTTGCCCCTCTACTCTTCACCCATGAAACCTTTCCTGGAGCACTGTGTGCAGCTCCGGGACCCCCCACATAAGAAGGCATGGATTCACTGGAGCAAGTCCAGAGGAGAGCCACAAAGATGATCACAGGGCTGGAGCACCTTTCCTATGAAGACAGACTAAGATAGTTGCATCTGTTCAGCCAGAGAAGAGACGGTTCTGAGAAGACCTTATAGCACCTTCCAGGACCTAAAGGGGCTTGCATGAAATCTGGAGAGGTACTTTTCACAAGGACAAGCAAGAATGGCCTTAAACTGAAGAATGGTAGAGATTTAGATTAGATGTAAGGAAGAAATTCTTCACTATGAGAGTGTAAGGAAGAAATTCTTCACTATGAGAGTGTAAGGCACTGGGAGCAATTGCCTAGAGAAGTTAGGAATGCCCCATCCCAGGAAGTGTTCAAGGCCAGGTTAAATGGGGCTTTGAGCTACCTGGTCCAGTGGAAGGTGTCCATGCCCATGGTAGGGGTGTTGGAACTAAACAGTCTTTAAGGTCCCTTCCAATCCAAACCATTCTGTGACTCTATGATTCTACAAATATGACTAGGAATCCCAGGATCTGCACCATAAAAAAACAACTATTTGAATCTGGGATAGCATTGAGGAAATGTCTCTGCACTCACATAATTTTATGCAGTAGAAAAGCAAATTCAGTATGACCTACAAATGTCATATATTCCCACTACTGCCTTGGAAACTGATTTGTATTCCGGCTCACTGAATAGTTTCTGCATTTCAAGCTTCCTCCCTCATGTACCTTTTGGCACCTTCCTCAAGACTGGAAGATGTCTCTCCCAAGCAGCAACCCAATTTTGGGCTGGATCAGGCAAACTAATGAAGCAGCACCTTGCCATCCTGAACTTCTCTTAGATCTTGCTGAGGAGCCCCATGTGGAAAGCCACAGTTACAGATCCACTTATTTGGGAGCAAGCAGGACCAGGTGTCCTAGCATCACTGATAATTCTAGACAAATACTAAAGGTAAAGGGAAAAATTGAATGTATTTTATTTAAGTGCGAGATTTACAAAATACTAGCTTTAGAAAAGGGTACACAGAAACAAAAAGAATGAACTCTTGCACCCATCTGTGTTCTAGTTCAGTTTTACAAACTTCCCTGGCTGCCTCCTCCAGCTAAAAAGCTATCTGGGCCTGCATACAGGTCTCCCAGATGAGAACCAGTCCTTGGACAACACCATGTTCCTACTGCTTTTATTGAAGAGGCTCCTGGCCCAGAGGAATGCATACATATTACACAACCATTTTTCCCTGTGTTCCTTCAGATTCACATCTTCTCCCCCTCCCCTGTAAGACTGCCATTAATTCATAAACTTGATATTCAACAAGAATAGAAATTTTCACTTTCTTCAAGGGATTTACTGCCTGCCTCTGAAACTTTTAAAATGATGACATTTATTTGGCATAGTTGATACAGAACCAACCCCTCACAAATTTTTTTTTAAAAAATTATGAACCACAGATAATTTCCTTAATACAAACCCAGCAATGACATACCATAAAGGAAATGTTCCTCATAGACTAGTGGGGAAAAGTTAAAACCTTTCAAGTGAGTCCTTCATATTTTGAAAATTGTAATTATACATTTAAACAAGCAAACAAACTTCATCGAAGAACAGAAAGGAGAACAAGAACACAGTTCCCCACAGTCTTGATCTTGGTGGGGAAGTGTTTTGGATGAGTGATCCACACTTCATGGAGTGGCACCTACAGAACTAGAGGCTAGACACTGTAAATGCATTTGTGGCAGGTAGAGCTCAATGACTGCAACATGACAGCAGACTGATGTTGAGCTTGGGATTTACAGGTCATAAGGAAAGGAAATTTAAGGAATCAACACATATAGGAACAAAAGACCACATGAAGGAATGACAAGAAGAGCAATGTCTAGGGGGAAAAAAATAACTGTTGTTTTGGAGAAAGTTCTGTAGATGAAGCCAGTTCCTAGAATGAATTATTCATGACTGCTCAGTAAGACTAGTTTTGCCTAGGACTGAATGGGGCATTCCTGATATGCACTACAGTGAACGTTGCTCTTAAGTGAACTGTCAGTTATGAATGATAATTACTCTGTTCGGGAGCAACTGAAGTTTGTTTTGTGTTGAACACAAAATTGACTCTGCCAGGTTGCCTACTGGCCCACCAATACCTGGGAAAATAATAGATGTTTCACTGTCTGACAGATTTTAATTTCTGTTTATTCAAACAGAGACTAGGTCCAAGAAGACTTTTTTTAATCCAGACAATGCTGAAATCTAAGTACAATTTTTTAGTTATTCATCAGGAAGTCAGTGTTATACTGCAAACTGAAAATGCTAATAAAATTTATGGAGGGGGCATTTAAAAAAAGTATTCATAATAAAAAATCTCACTGGTGAACAATTTGCTCCTTACTCAGTTCATTTTAATGTCGGTTTCCAAACATCAAGGCTTATCTGGATGGGAATCCAGCAGCATAGGGAACCAGAAGGTAACTCAAGCAAAATTTACCTTCTGCTTCAAACAATGTCCCAGAAAAAGATTTACAAAGGAATTAGGACTGGATCTGAGCACAGGGATGGATGTTAATAACAGTGAAAATCAATGACTCTACTACACAGACTGTAGGCCAAAATTTCCATTAAATTCAGGTGTTAGAGAACTGAAAGAATATACATTGTAAGGAAATGTCATAAAATATTTCTTTAATAACGCAAGTTTTAAACAATGAGCTCAAATGACGGCATATAAGTTTCATTTCTTGTGACTATACTTTAAGGAATAAAGTAATAGGGTACTTCTGAAAATGAACAGCATTTAATTGCAGGAATAACTGTACATGATTCGTCTCTGTCCTGGAAGAAAGGGTAGCTATTACCTGGCCGATGAAAAAGTATTTGTGTAAACCTCTCATAAGCTAGTACTTCCATAAATCTCTCTACTCACTATTTTGAATTTTAAATATAACTTTTCATGAGCAATTTGGATGCATAACAAAATCAGAATGGTTTCCCTGCCTTGAATAATGTTGATAATAGAAATTTTCTCATAAACTTGAAGCCCTGAAGAACTTGTATGGCAAAGAAAGTTGAAGGGAAGATGTTTTCTCTTTCCCTTAATGACTGAATGTTATTTATTCTGGGTACTCTAGGAAAGAAAATAAGTCTCTGCATTCAAAATACAGTAAATGTGCATAAAAAGACAATCATTAAGCATAGTATGCAGATACACTTCAGGGGAAAAAATCCTTTCCAAATGCTGTCATTAATATTTATCTTTGCCACATTGATCAGGGCAAATCACAGCAGCCGGCCTAGCACTGAATACTCTTGGATTTACTTGGGCTTCTGAAAAGATGTATGAGCTTACCGCTTCATCACCCATGGCTTCCAGCAGAGCTTCAGCAGAACTGGTATGGCTGACAGCTGTCATATGGTCCAGCTTCCAGAGCCATGTAACCGCAGACTTTACAGTATGCTCAGACACAGGAGTACATTCCTGTTGCCACTTCGTAAATTCCTGAGCAGCCCTGAAAACGAGATTAACTATAAATCAGAAACAGCGAGAATCATGCTGGCAGAATAAGAGAGTGGAGCTCTGCTATTGTCACAATTCTTTTATATTCTTAAATAAGAATTACAATATATCAGATACTAAATCTAGACTTGCAATAAAGGAAGCAGAGACAAAATGAAACCATTAGAGAAATACTGTCATTTTATAAGGGTTTTTTAGAGACAACTGTTTCCAAAGTAGGGCCAGGAGAGATAAAGTATTTTTAAAAGAGTTCCTGATTCATAACTCTCCTTATCATAAAAGCTCAACCAGGTTTTTAAAATATGTGCATGAAAAAGAAAAGCGTCTTCCACAGGTCTCATTCCACAACTTGCTCCACAACCTTTGTGTCAGAGCTGATTAACAGACACTTTTTTTTTTTGGTAGTACAGCTGATCTTTCTCTAGCCATCAAAAATAAAATTTGTGATGCTAGGCTTTTTGGTACTTTAATTGACAAAAGACTGTAGCCTTAATGGGAGAACAGAAGTACAAAGACAATGAGCACTTTTGCCTGTGCACTTGTACATAAAAAGGCCAAAAGGAACTATAAAATCAACTGGTTCCAGTATCTGTGACATTCCATCAAGAACTATTTTGAAGAGTTTCCTGCAAATCTAAAATACAAACATATTTCCCAAGACTCTTTTGAAGTAGTAATTTATTTGCTATGTTGTCTTTTGTTTCTCTCCTGCAAAAACAAACAAATTGATGAACATAATTGTTGTTTCAATTTTGACTTGTCTTTACAGTTCATTTTTAAAGAAAATGTTCTCTGTTCACAAAACTATGGAAGTTATCTGCTTTGGAAAATATTTTCTTTGGAAAATATCTACTTTTGCAATAGGTTGCCCTGAGAAGCTGTGGATTCCCCATCCCTCAAAGTGGTCAAGGACAGCCTGGATGGTGTGGACCTGATCTTTCCAAATCTGGGAAATTTTAGCCTGGTTTCTGTGTTCCCAAGGGAAGAGTCCTTGGGAGCTTTCGTTCTCAGGGGAAAAATCCTGTAAACAGGTTCCTGTTTAGTAAATAATGCTGTATAGCTGTACCTGTGGGTTTTCTCTAAGTTTGACCAATGGGACTAGAGAGGTGTCAGTCCTATGAACCAATAGTATGCCTTTTAGTGCAGCATGTTATAAAAGGACTGAACAAAACTGTAAAATAAAGCCTTCTGATATTATTCTACCTTGGTGTCAAACTCTTCATTTCGTGTCCAACAGCGACAGGATGGGGCTTTGAGCAACCTGGTCTAGTGGAAGGTGTCCCTGCCAATGGCAGGGGGCTTGGAACTAGTTGGTCTATAATGTCCCTTCCAACTCAAACCATTCTGTGACTTTATTACTCTCGTTTCCATATCTCAGTAGAATCACAATCTAGAGAGTTAAGATAGGGCACCTAAATCAAATCTGTAAGACAACGCCTGGGTAAAATAACATTAAGAATCACCAGGTAATTGCAAGTTAACATTGTGGAACAAATTTTAAAATTATATGACCTAATTTGTGCCTTGTTTTTTTCCACTCTTCTATCCAAACCCAAGCTTAAGTGTTCAAATTATCATGCATGTATGAGAATTTTTGCAGATAGATAAAATTTGAATAGCTGCTTCTATTCTTCTAACAAAATACAAATTCATTTATTCCTCTTAGGGAACAAGCGCTTGGAAATCTTTTGTTATGGAAATCTACTATTGTTTCCTAGTGCTGCTACTGATTTCTGTGACCATGGAAATCTATAGAAATACAAATGGCTATGCCTGTGCCTATGGCACTTGGGGGAGTATACATTTAGCTGCAAGGCAGAAACCTGTAATGTCTAAAGACACAAGAATGCAATAGGTGGCCAGACAGAACCTTGCTATTTCACTAATATTGCAACATCTGAAGGGCATTACTGCTATTGCAAATCTCTCTGATTTTGTAGAAGACGTTCTACAAAACAGTACATTTGGGTTCTGTTACCCTTTATCTGTTCTTCAGGGTAACTTTAGTGCCCTTCTGTTAAACAGAAGTGCCAAGTTCAGCATGACTACGGGTGAAAATTTGTGGGAAATCTACAGTTATTAGCATGACATGAATCACAACAATTTCCAGTACAAAAAGTACCTTATTGAAACACATATAACATGCAACTCCTTTCTATTCTCCAGCAGTGGGCCAACATGGACTTCTTTGTCCAGCCTGGGGAGACCTGATTGTGGCCTTTCAGTACTTGAAGGGACTTAGAAGAAAAATGTGCAGAGTCTTTTTAGTAGGGCCTATAGTAATACAGCAAGGGGTGATGGTTTTAAACGAAAAGAACCTATATTCAGACTAGACAAAAGGAAGAATTTTTTTACAATGAGGGTGCTGAAACACATGAGCAGGTTGCCCAGAGAGGTGGGAGATGGCTAATCCTTGGAAACATTCAAGGTCAGGCTGGATGTGGCTTTGAGCAACTTGATGTAGTAGAAGGTGTCCCTGCCCATTTGCAGGGGTGTTGGACCAGTTCACCTTTAAAAGTGCCTTCCAACCCAAACCATTCTATGATTCTGATTCTTTCTGCTTACCGAATAAGGTTGAATCTGGAAATTTGTATCACCTGTTCCACAAGTACCATAGAAAGTGCATCCCGACATAGATCAAATTCAGTTGGAGCTGCAGTGCCAAAATCCAACACAATGACAATGCACTGTTCTTGAATCACTCCAAATATCTGCCGGCTCTCACTGGTTAACCATTCCATTCGCTGCTGATATAGCTCAATAGCTCCAATTAGGCAATCCACAAAATGAAGAATCAGTTCTTTTTTGGCTGTCAGCTTTATTCAAATAAGGGAGAGAAGGAAATTGAACTCAAAACAAATAATATAAATGCAGCCCCGAGCTTAGCACAGCTGCATAGCTAGTTTGTAAGTGTCAGATATGCCAGCTAAGGTAGCAGTGAAAACAACCCGTTTTCCCGCCACTGTTTCAAGAGCAAATACTTGACAAATGCATCTAAGCTATAAAGAAAAGGCACTGCATTTTGTCCTAATTGCTTTTCATAATCTCTTTATGTGAGCATGGGACAGTGCCAGTGGGTTGTCTGACTTGTCTGTCCCAAAACTGGAGCAATTAGAATGAGCTGAACACAGGCTAGGATGTAGAAAGGACTGCAGAGCAGATGGGTGAACAAACAAGGACACAGAAACTTTATACCTTCTCAGACTAGAACTTTGACTGGTTTAAAAAAAAAAAAAATACAGCAATACAAGGCAGCATACGGTTTGGTTCTAGGGCATTTCAATCTCCGCCTTGTCTTTAGCATTTGAAAGGAAAATGTAAAATGTTTCTTGTTTGTACTATTATTTCACTAACAATGTGTAGCATTACAGATTAACTATTTGTGGGTAGGTGCTTCGGCAAATTTAGTTCAGATAACTGCAACCAGCAAATAAACTTCCTTTATTTCAGTATACTTTTCAGTATAGTAAAATCAGTAAAGTAAAATCTTTTCAGTAAAGTAAAATCTAGATCCAGTATAAAAATTAAAACCAGCCCATCCTCCCTATGAATAAGTGTGTACACATTCACCATGACCTAAAAATGCACCACAGATTCCCCCAATATCTCTGGCCCATGTGAGCTGATTTACTGGTTGCCCTCTACTTCTAACTTCCTTTCCAGGACTAAGTACAAACCTTGGTAATACAAAAGTTTTCAAACAAGAACATTTCTCAGGGAGAAGATATTTTGTGTGTCAGTCTGCACACTTCTCCCTCTCATTTGTATTTTTCTGTGTTCTTTAATATCAGCTCAGGCCCTGTAATGTGCCTCCCACATAGAGAGTCTCAGGCAGTCTGCCAAAGGAATGTCGGCCTGGGAAGGAGCACTTAGAAATCCAGTTTCCTCCTATGACAGTCAGATTCATACAAAGAAGTTTATTGCACCACACCTAACAAACTCAATCTTAAAGCAGTTTTCTTAGAATACTCCCTCACGTGTAGTAAGCAAGTGCAGATTTCCATTTCTCTGAGGGCCAGGAGATGTCTGACTGTCCAGCCTAATTTTATTCATTCAGTTCATACCCATTTATTTTTGGACTAGCATGCCTTTTAGCAGAGAAAACTACATCTTCTCCCTATCCCTGTAATTTGCCTTTCTGTAGTATTCAAGGGCAATACTACTACCCTTCTTCTGTCTTCTTTCAGGCTTATACTTCAGCATCAACCAAGCCCTCTTGAGCACTCCATTGCAGTTCATCCCACCAGCTCTTCTCAGTACCTGCTCTGGTTTGAATGGCTTCTTTGAAGCCTGTAGTAATTGTATACAATATTGTACTCAATATCCTAAAGGAGGTTTGACCAGATTTTATATAGTAGCAAAAATGCCTTTCCTGCTGCTCACAACATGTCTTAAGATTAAAAGACATTATATAGATATTTCATATTGAATTAATGGTAATAAAATGAGGGAAAAAGGCTCCCTGAAATGGTTCTTTACCCATTTTTAAGCTTTGTGCCATCAGAAATAACTCTAGTCATCAGAAAAAAATGACAAGCCATTTGCTTTTGTAAAATCCTTTATAAATTAACTCTCTCCCTTCCACACTCACATGCACATCTCTTCAATCAGAATCCATCCTCTTAACAATGGGGCTGCCAGCAGCTGTTGCTAAGACATTCCTTAGAACATGATCCTGGGCAGAGATCCAGCTAGCTGTCTCTATAGAATAGGCTGAGCCTTTTGTGACCTGCTGGCACTAAGCAAAGCACTGCTTTGCATTGGCAATGACAGCGCATTATGTCTTCTTATTTCAGTGTCCCATTTGTTTTATTGATCACAATTTTTTTTTTACTGGTTCTGAGTATCTTCTCTTTAAGGGTTCCCTCTTTCAAGACAGGGTAGGTGTTGCTTAGAAACTGCAACCTCATCTGGAAAAGATTTACTGCAATGCTGCACCAAGGCAAGAGACTAAGACTTAAAAAGGGAAAATTATATCTAGCTTTTCTACCACTGACAGTTATCACTAACAGTTTGACAAAACAGAAGAAAAAATAATCAAAATAAACAATGCATATAAGTATTTTATGCCACAGGAAGGCATTTTAGTCTCATCATTCTGCTACAGTGATAATAACTAGGGAAGTTACCACATCAGCCACACTTACATTATACACGCTGCCATCTTGTGCTCTCTCGTATTGAGGAAACAGACCATCTGCATATCGAGAAGCCACAGGTTTCCCCAAGGTGGTCACATAATCTACAGTAAAATTTACAAAAGATCAAGTTATTAATTTTTGGGAGTACTTCAAATTGGTATGTTTCAGATTGATTGTATGTCATCCACATGTGAGGCACAAGCATCAGTGTTGAGCTCTTGACATTAAGAAACTTGATAGAAATTCTTATTCTGTGTTTGTTTTATTTTCTGGTTATATCTATGATGGGGCCCTGAGGCCCTCAACCTCTGGCTGTATCTCCTGTTGTCCTTGGCTGCACTCCCTGGATGGACCCTAGAAATGGTTAATTACCTTGCCCTGCTGCAGGACTGTATCCTGTTCAGTGAGGGAACTGCCTGGGCTGCAGTCCCTTTTGGCTCCTGGTTAATTTTCCTCTCATAGAGCAGCCCTGCTTTTGCTGCCTCCTCCCAGTTTAGTCAGAAGTGAGGAAAAAACCCACATACCTACATTTAATTACTTACAGGCCAAAAAGTGAAATGGGACTTTAATTATTGTGAAGTTTGGGCAACCTCACAACAGGACTTGCAAATATTTGTCTGGCAAACCAAACACAAAATCTGGTACAGATAATGTTGTTCTCTTACACAACTCAATGGGTGCAGAAGAGAGTGCATCTAAGGAAAAGGCTGCACTCTGCACTTTCAGTAGCTAGAAATCTTCTCCAGTATCTCCACTGATAGGAAAACATTAGGGGTGGGAATAGTTAACGTCATAAAGCACTTGTCTGTACACCAAGCTGCCCTGCCAAGCTAGTACATTTTGCTCCTAACACTGCAACAACTTTAACCCTGTTTAACAGCTTCTTCTCCATCTGCAGCATACAAGATTATCAGGAATTGCACCAGTGATCTTTGAATGCCCCATGGACACAAGCCAGCCAAAACCTTAAATTATGCAACCTAGAACTATTGCAATACATTACCATTCCTATTTCTCCGGCAGCAAGCTGTTCAAAGAAAAGAATATATTACCATGCTCTGCAAAGCACCATTATGGCAGTGGTTAATAATTATTAGCAAACTCTTCCCCTCCAGCTGTCAGATAACTGCAAAGGAACATTTTTCTATAGTCTGACTTTGCATGAAAAGCAGACTGAATTATAATTAAATTTAACTTTTTCCTTAAAGCTGGATACCCAGAAATAACATACTATTCCCAAGCCCCTTTACTAGCCCTGATGATCAAGAGTAGATCACAGATTATGGCATGGCATAAATTATGTTTGCCATCTGAAAGGAGACAGAGATCTTTCTGTGTTATTTGCAAGAAAAAGATTAACAGTCTCAGCAGCAGGAGCTATTTCCCAGCTATAGCTATATTGGTGAGGATGTGAACGGCAGCCTAGGGTAAAGGAACAGTACAGTTGAGTAAGGAAAGCCATTCTCAGACCCTAAGTTCTTCTCATATCCAAAGGAGAAGGAGTTTCTAACTTCTCTGAACTGGCAATGTCAGCAACTGTGGATACAGCTTCCATTTCTCCCATTATCATAAGTTGTAATGTGAAAGTCTCCACTGTGTACACTGGGGTGCAGAGTGAGTGTGACTCTCTAGACTATTCAAACTTGGGGATTTATTATCCTGTTATTGATTTGTCTTATACCTTTCCTGTGCTGGAATCCAACCTGGGACAAGATCTGGGACAGGGACAATTTGTTTCTTTTGAGACCATAACGCTGAAGCCATTTAGAAGATGAAACAAGGGACTGTGCATCTGTTCTCCACTGACCAACCACCAGTCTCCTTTCCTTCTCTTTTGATTTCTTCCTGTGGACCTTGTGGGAATCTTCAGGATCTTGTCTGTGCTTTGAATCAAAGGCATCTGCTGTAAAGAGAAATGAGGGAAACACTACATTTATATTTTAACCAAACAATTTCAAAACCAAACAAGATTAATTTCTCCTTTCTTTACCTGCATTCCCTTCTGTATTCCATGGTCCTGCACATATGTATAGATCAACTCTTTTTTTTTTTTTTTTTTTTTAATATGAATAAAATCCTTAATCTGGAAAACTGCTCTCAGTCCTATACATCCACATGCTGTTACATCTTTTTATTCATCCATATACATTCAGCTTCAATTTATTAAAGAAAATGTCATTTGTATGCTGAAATTCAAGCCCTGAAATACAATTCCAGCTTGCCAGATGGCACTTCTTCCAATTCCTAAGATACCTCTCCTAAGTCTTTGAAATCAGAACACATAATAGGCATTCAAAGATTGTCAGACCATCACTACATACACATTAGAAGCATTATGCAATAAACAAGTATTTCCTAAAAACTGTATGTTGAACTCCTACCATAAGCAATACTATTGTCCCCAGAAGAATCTGATTTATTGCAAGGCTAGTGAAGATCCCTCTGGCCACATGACTTGCCTCAAGTTTAAATGATGATTCTGTCAGTTTCTGCTGTGGGCTGTGATGGATCATGTGCATGCACACAAAATCATGGACATGAAAGTCCAGTCTCCTTTTAAGTTCTACAAGACATGGGACATACCTGAGCACGGCAGCATGGTCTGGTAGGCTAGCTCTACTTGCATTTGGCAGCAGCGGCAGCTCAGACCCCAGAGTGCTGAGGCAGAAATGGAAGCAATGACAACAATAATGCCTCTGTTTCTCAGCACAGAGGTTCTAGGAGGACTTTGGTATTTCCTGTTCATTCCCAAAATATTCTGCATAAGCTAAGCTGGCTCTAGTTGATTAAATACCCTTGCTGTATCTAACTTTACTTTCTGTGGACTTTGGAAATTTCTGTATGTTTTCCCCAGTACCAACATCATCTGGTGTATCCCGGTCCACCTTTGCCCATGTACTGTAAATTGCCCATAAATGTACTGCATGTATCAAACTGGCCCAAAATACAAAGAAAGGTACTTCTGTCTCTAATGCTTCCAAAATAACCTTCAGTCTAGTACAGAATATGATCAGAAGTCCCTGCTAAATTGCAGTATTATAACAACCAACCTGGTTCCAAAGGTTCATTAGATAGACAGTTCTGCAGTTAACACTACATAAAGGAAATGAGACTTATCTTCAGAAAATATCTTTCAGTGACAGAGGGCTTCTACACAGTGTAGACTGGCATGAGTTCTTTCACCGTCATCAGTCCTACAAGCAGGACACTGGGCTGGCATGTCTGTAGAGGCTGGCATTTTACCAGCCCTCCTTTGCTCTGTGCTGAAGCAGCAGTGACAGATGTTAACTCTAGAGAGAGGCAGGTGAATGTTTGCAGCTGCTGAAGCTTTGAATACAGCCAGGCATTGTTTATAGTAATTTGAACAGTCGTTCCCAGTTTCCTTCTCCAAAAATACCTAAAGATCAGCTCAGTACCCCATACACAGCCCAGGTGAGAGCAGCACACCTTCATGCTGGCTTGTACACAGCCAGCATGCACACCACAGTGCTCCAAAGGAAACTGGAAGTTATCTAGGAAAACATGGAACCTATGCAAAAATGGTGATAAAATACTCACAGTCACTCCAGGCAAGTCTCTTAGATGGATTAGCAGTCATGACAGCTCTCCCGACTGGTAGCTCCTCTTTGCTTATTCTGAAACCCTGAGGAATCATCGTTTTAAAAAAATATAAATATTGTCATGCACAGGTCAATAGGAAATGCAGACCAGCTCCACATGCCCAGCCAATAATAAACTGCAGAAGGATGAGATCAGGATTTTCCAAAAGCAAAATAATATTATAAAGTAAAAATGATAGTTACTGTCCATCGCAAGAAAGGCTGAAGTCAGATATGACAGAGATCCACAAGCTCAAAAGTGGGAAATCAGAAAATTGGTAATATTGTTTCCTTTCCTTCACCCTAAATTATCATTAAAAAGAGCCAATATGCTAGAAAAATGAGTGTGGTACTTTGACATGCTGTCAGCAAGCTGTATCATATTATATTATTACTTCGCAGTATATCTTACCTTTGCTATAATCCAATTTATGACTAAACCTGGGAGTATCTGAGATGCAATTTCATGAAGAGATTCATAACTTTGCCTATAAGACTACAAGATGAGTCACAAAGAAAAGGAATTATGTATGTGAATGTGGTATAAGGCCCAAGTGTGAATAAGACACAGCATTTGAACAGAAGACAAAATGCCAGACAAAGCAAGGTAGCATATAGTGGCTGAGTGTATTGCTTTGAGACACCAGTGCTTTGGCTTTTCCTTTAATAAGTAAGATGAATGAATGAGGTATATTTATGAATCACTAGCATGCCAGCTGTTAAGCAGTTGTCATCAAGCAGGTTTTCCCACAGTAAAAATAAAAACACGATAAAATATTTAACCGAAAGACTTAGCTTTCTCCCTCTTTCCTCAATGCAGAATGGAACACGCTCTTTATTCCTTATATGGGTTTAAATACCCATATGGAAACATATAAACCATTTCAGTCTTCATCCTGCTCATGAAGAAACAGATGAACAGTGTGGAGGGCAGAAAGGACTTAAAAAAAGCAGGACTCTGTTCTGCACCCTAACACCCCAGGTGTTAGGGTACAGCATTGTGCTGATTAGCTTTGCATCAGGGCATTAAAGGGAAGCCCTTGCCACAATGGAGCTCTGGCAGACAATGCCTATAGTGAAAAGCCACAGGAAGCCACAAGGTTTGTACCATTTTTCTCCCAGAATGCAGTGAAAGTACCACAGTACTCTCATGGTAATAGCTAAGACATATTTCAGGCAGCAGCGTGCATCATAGAATGAACCTCAGGTGCTGTCTCATTTTCCAGATGCCCAGAGGTACGGCAACAGATTTGCCCTTGCCTTAGCCTCCAGCACCACCCCCAGTTGCTTGAACAACACCTGGACACGAAATGCTCTGTATGAAAAGGAGCATTCGAAAGCAGATAAAGCAACTTCCGATGGAAACAGTGAGTTTTACAAGTCTTGGAAACAGTGAGCTCAAAACCAATGATAGCTGGGATAACGTTCAGCCCAAGATCTGAATCCAAACAGGTTATTTTCAAAAGGTGAACCAGAGTTCATCTGGGCACCTCTACCCTTTCCGCTCTGGCCAGTGCAGACAAACTGCTAAAGCTGTAACCTACAGCACCGGCTCGGAGTGTGTAACATGTGCGGGTGGCAGTGTTTGCTGAGGCCATTCCACTGGGCTGCCCCTGACAGCCGGGAATGCCTCGGGAAAGCCCACACCCCTTACGCCCAAGAAGCTGCCACACAACACCCAAAGCGCCAAACCCCAGATAACGGGAGTGCAGAGGGCTGAGGTGGTGACTCTCCACTGAGGAAATGGAATCGTGGAATCACAGAATGGGACAGGTCAGAAGAGACTGCAGTGGCTCATCTGGTCCAATCTCCGCTCAAGCAGGGCTACCCTAGAGCACATGGCACAGGATTGTATCCAGGATGTTCTTGAATATCTCCAGGAAGGGAGACTCCACAACCTTTCTGGACAAATCTGTTCCAGTGCTCGGTCACCCTCATAGTAAAGAAGTCCTTCCTCTTCCAGGTGGAACTTCTGTGCATCAGCTTATGCCCGTTGCCCCCTCTCGTAGTGATTAGCACCACTGAGTCTTCTCCTGGCTCCCTCCTCTTGGCGCACATCCCCCCTGTCCGCCCCCCTTTAGATATTTATACACTGATGGGGTCCCTTCTCAAACAGGGCAGAGGAGTCATAGCAAAACCACAGCACGGCCTGAGAAAGGGGGGGAGAGCGGCCAAGGGCCAGGGTGAGCCCCGGCTATGTCGCTCACCGGCGCTGCGCCCTCGCAGCGGCCACCCGAGGCAACCGGCCGCGTCCCTGTAAACACGGCATGGCAACGGGCGGGGAAGGGAAGCCGGGGCCTCCGGGGTGAAGGACCAGGGCTCGGCGGCACAGCCCTGCGCCAGCACAGGAGCCC
>WEIU01013158.1:51908-67288 GCA_013389925.1 Aegithalos caudatus | reverse complement strand
GGACGGCGCGAGGGCTGAGCTGCCGAGGGCAGGCGGCACGGGAACGGGAACGGGCACGGGGGGCTCCGGGCCGCCCTCCCTGACAATGCCACTGCCCCTGCCGCTCTCCTTGCCCCTGCTACTGCCCCTGCCACGGCCCCCACCTGCCCCTTCCCCTGCCACCGCTGCCGCGGGGAGACCGATGCGGAATAAATTCATCCTCAACAGGCGCCTGCACAACTCCGTGCATTCATTCCTTGGGGAGCCAGAAATACACAGGCCAACTTGGAGAGTTACAGAAATCTATATATAGAGGATTCGAGCCTTCTGGTCTCGTTAATTCTTAATTTAGGCTAAGCCGTTGACAGTATTTATAACAAGAGCAGCCACGCATGTCCTTTATTTAAGTCAGAGAAACCGTATACACTGGCTGGGGAGTTGCTGTGCTCACACAATCACAAAGTGAAGTTGGAAGGGACCACAGTAGGTTATCTGGTCCAACTTCCTCAAGCGGGATCAGCACATGGCACAGGATTGTGTCCAGATGGTTCTTGAGTATCTACAGTGAGAGAGACTCCACACCCTTTTTGGACAGTCTGTTCCAGTGCACAGTCACCCCCACAGTGAAGAAAGTCTTCCTCATTTTCAGGTAGAACTTCCTGTGCAACAGTTTCTAGCCCTTGCCTCCTGTAGTGGTGGTTGGCACCATTGAGAAGAGCCTGGCTCCCTCCTCTTGACATCCCCCATTTAGATAATTATATGCACTAATGAGGACCCCTTTCAGCCACTTCTTTTCAAGGCTGAACAGGCCCAGCTCCTTCACCTTTCTCCTGGAGAAGCCAAAATAAAAACTCTTCTAGTGTAGTAAAAAATAGAAAAATATGTGCACCATAAATCTGAACTCCATATTAAAAAGCTCCTGTTGATGTAAAATAACCAGAACCCTGGGTCTTTAGTTAAGTATTTGGTCTGCAAATGTTTGTGAGTTCAGTTTCCAGAAGAGACAGATAGGGCTGAGATTTTTGCTTTGCCGGTTTTGCTCTGATTTACTATGCAATCACACAGTAATAAAAGATCTGTCACTTTATAGGATCAATGGACCAGCCTTATCTACGTATTGATGTTCAGATGGAAACACGCACCCACAGGCCATCCTGCAGCACGCCAAAACATTGGCTTCAACTCTCTGGGATGGGTAAACAGTGACAGGCAAGACAAGTTCCTTATAAGGCATATGGTTGGAATGGGAACATGACTTTCTGAAGCTCCAGTTTCTCATACAGTTGGAGAGTTTAAAGACTAGCCTGGGCATGGCAAATGATTCAGGCTTGCACAACTCTTACCCTGAGGTATAGAAAAGGTATTTATTTCTCAGGCATGGAACAGTTTCCCATCATATCATTAAAAATAGTAGGTACTGAATGTTCTCAGGATCCTTTCAGACACCATGACTGCCATAGCATAAGCTTCTGTAGGGACCAATATTTTTGGGGGAAGGCTTAAAAATTTTCTCTTGAAAGTGTAAGTGCAATGGACTTATAAGTGAGTGCTCAAAAATCAAACTAGTCAATCTCTTGATTTTTTATGCTTCTTCCAGTGAAATTTTTAACCAACACTCAATTTTCCTCACTCAGGTAATTTTTTATGTACTATACAGAAAAGCTTCATCCACTGTCATGCATAAATGTCTGTAAATGTAATAATTACAAGTTTGTTTTAAGAGCAATTATATGTGCTGAAACTTTCTCTGCATAGAGTGTGCCAGAAACCTTCACTTTAGGCTTGGCAGCGCTGAACAAAATATGTTGCAAGAAAACATTCCTTAAAATGCTTTGAACTGCAGGGCTTATAGAACTGCCTGACAAGCCCAGGGGCAAAAGCTGACAAATGCAAAGCTATTTCTAGCTCCCATGGACTTTGTAATCAACTGGCTGTTGTCTCTCAGGTAAAATTCTTAGGAAAATAAAATGGTCTCCACACATCTCATAAATATTGTTCATGTGGAAGTCCTGCCTTGGCCATTGCCTGCTCTGCAACTTGTGAAAATGAGGAATGTATTTTCCAGATGCTGCCTGCTGAATGAGGCAAGGTTGAATAATAAAGAGGTGGTGGATCCTAATAGTGTGGAAGTGGGAATTGATTCCTTGTCATTTGGGATGATAAAATTAAATCTGTAGCCATTCTGTCATTTGACCATTAGGCTGAATGACAAAGTGATTTTGATGGGTGGAAACATGTTGTTATCATTGTAACATGCATCCTGAGATTGCATTAGCAAGCATGACTTCGTCCTGACTCGAGTACTTTGCCTATCAGTAAATATATTTGGTCACTTTTTCTTATGGATAAAAATCAGCATTCTCAGCATTTTCTCTGTACTGGTGCTTAGAACAGGAAACTGTTGGCTTGTGTTTTTTGATGATTCCTTTTCAACCAAAATAAAGACATAGTCCATTCTTCTTCANAAAAAACCAAAAAAACCACAAACCTCTTTAACATAATATCTTACTTCTTTTAGATAACTAAAACCACATTTAACATAAACTTGCAAAATTTCTTCTTCATGCAAAGCAGCGTACATGGTGCATATCTAAATGCTTATGTGTTAAGAGACTTTCTCTTATGGTACACAGGATCAGTAGGTAAGGATACTCATGGTATTGATGCTTATGGCTATGATAGTACAAAGAATGAAGCTTCACCAGGAAGTTTAATGCTGTCACACATCCTTCCACAGAGTGTCATGCTTCCTGTTGACTCCCTTTCAAAGAGAAACAGGAATCAGTTTCAAGGGGTAAGGAAAAGAACAAAAACAAGCTGGACTGAACATGGGTTAATGCTCTCCTTACACACTGTTTACAGTGATTGACATAAAAAAACCTTGCAAACACCTAAAAACATTTGATCAGCACAGAATATATAAAGCATAAAAAATATCATCAAATAAGTAAAATACTCCTTTCAAGTGTATGTTGTTCTCACCCCTCAAGAGCCTCCTAAAAAATTGCTAAAAAGAATTCTTCAGAGTATCTAAAAACCAGAGGTAAATCAGTTAGCTATAGAAGAGCTGTTCCTGCTATCTGTAGTAGTATACTTGCATCAGTGTGGGATTTCACCTGTTCCTTCCTAGAAGTCAGGAAATCAAGGCAGAACAGAGCATTGTGTAGAAAAGCTGGACAGACCAAGTTCAATTCCATCTATACAGCATTGCACTGTACGTTTACCTGATGAGAAATATTTTAAGTTTCTAAACTTTCCTTAAAATTGCTCTTTCAGTTTTTAAGAGAAGTCCTTAAGTTTTGCATATCAGAGCTGTGTAGCCTACAGCTTGGGATTGACTTATAGTCCATGGGTACCTTAGTTTATCTGTTGTGAACTTAGAAGTAATCACTCTTTTGGGTGAGAACATTTTTGGAAGGTAGCAGAAAATGAAAGAAACAGACACTGTCCTGGGGATGAAGAGAGGCGAATGGGGATAAACTAAAATTTTAGGGGTGAAAGTGAGAGTCAGGAAGAGACCTAAGACTAATGTGACTGATGTAGAGCAGCAGGGAGAAGCAAGAATTCAAGCTGTAGAAGTGGAATGCACATTAAAGACATGGATACGCTTGATGGGAAAATGGGGGAGAGTTGGACTGTCATGGTGGAAGTGATGCGTGTAGAGAGGCTTTTTACCTCTTGGCCCACAATCTCCATAGCAAATAGGATGCAATGAATAAACAGTCTCATACTGTAGGAGCACTGAACTGGAGAATGAAGCTAATATCCCTGCATGAAGGTATAACAAACTATAATAGCTGTAGGACTAAACTTAGCCATAGAGTGATAATGAAAAGCTGGGCATCCCATGTTTAAAAGTCTAGTTTCAGGCCTTGAGGAAAGAGAGTCATGTTTCCAACAGAAGCCAGCAAATGGTTGTCCTCACCAGCCCACCCATGAATTGTGCATGTCTCTTCTACTTAGTCATACACTGCTGCTTCCGGAATCTGCCAGTGCAGTCTTGAAAGAAGCATAGTTGCTGAATATGCATATTCAGATTTTATTTTTATTTCTTCTTTTTACTTTTCTTTGGATCTATAATTAACTAGAAGTGTTTTCAAACTAAAACTTCTCCATCCCTACAACTTTCTGTCTTCCAGTCACCACATCTAGTACGGATAGGTATTAATGGAGGTGACCTTGTCACTGAAGAAGCAATGCTACTTGAAGCAGTGCATAACAGATCAGTCAAAATATAAAATTAAAAAATAATGAAAAGGTTGCAGGGCTCCATGACCTTTGTTTTTAAGACAGGCACGGTAAATCAAGGTTTGCCACTCCCTGGTACCCACACGGTGTTTGTGTCTCCTGGAATGGAGGATGAAAGATACAAATACTGCTGATTCCTTACTGCCTTGGGGTGATATTGCCTTACCTAGATCACATGAATTTCTTTCCAGGTAGCCTGCTTGCACAAGCTCAAAAGCATGCTAGCAGGCACTGTGCCAGTACTGGAGATACTAGACTGAAAGGAGAACGAGGCATAAGCTGCCTGGGAGTGCTTCTTATCTTCCTCAGCAAATAAAGAAGAGGCTTGCACAGCTCTTGTTCTTCCCCAAGCCCATTGTCAGTAAAGTTCTTCTTCCCATTTTTGGAAGCCACTCTTATTTACAGCTTGTCTTTGACCTGAGGGGATTTTTTAAGAAGACTGGAAAGAACTGATTTTTTGTTCCAGTGAGGAATTGTCTCATTATTTGCCATGACATTTTCTTCTGTCTTCCCATCACAGAATGATTCTAGTTAACATGCATAAAAAGTCCCTGCCTACTTCCTACTTCTACTAACATCTGCCTGCTAATACCCTTTGGTCTGTAAACCCCCAGGACAGGGCATTGAAGCCTAGTAGTTTATCAAAAAGTGAGTAATGCCAGTATAGGAAAAGAGACTGAGAAGCACAGAGCTAAAAAGTGGGAGAAGAAGGTTGTTGGGTTTTTGTCCATGCTAGTACAATCAGTAAATGAAGGCAACTAAGGTAGCCATTAATAACTCTAGTTTAGAAAACAGAAAAAAATTCTTAAATGTGAGAAAGTGAGGATCTGGAACAGACTTAAAGATAGAGTATTGGTGGGACACAAGCAGGTTAAAAAATAGAGGTTAATATAAAAGGGAAGAGACTGACCAAGAAGGTCCTGCCCATTCCTCTGTTCTTAGGAGTAGGGATGTTAAGTGCAAGGTAGAAATGAAAGAGGATAATGAGGCATAAATTGAGAGAGAGGAGGAGTGAGAAAATTAATGAATGCATGAGTAGATGAATCTGCACTGGAGGGGAAATTTTCTATGGAGTATTTGAAATAAGAGCATGTAAAACCCTTACTAATTTTTGCTTTGGGTTGAGAAACTCACTTTGCACCATCATAAAAGCACTGGATGTGGAGAGATGTGTGGGGCACAGCTGTGACAGTTTACGTTGAAGATGCTTCAAGATGGTACCAGAAGAGTTCAAAAATCTAACAAATATTCTGCCAACACATTTAAAAGCCAGTAAATATCTTAACAAGCTGAATACACTAGGATACACAGAATAAGCCAAAACTAAAAGTTCATTCTTTCAAGACAAGGTGGAGAATGAACAATTTCCTCTAGTAAGGGAAGGTTTGGCTTATCATAAGGACTAGGAAGCTACAGTGATAAAATTGTGCAGTGACTTGTGCAAACCAACAGATTGATTTGTCTTCAAAAATTCCAAAGTCTTTCTGGCAGCATCACGTGTGAAAGGGTAAAGAGAGGTTATCATGATACCTTAGAGTCTCTGGGATTCAGACAGGTTGGAGACAAATTTTTGATAGCATCTAAAGGCTGTATTTAACTCAAAGGACATTGATTTATTGATTTATGATACAGTCTTTATGAAAGTCAGGTGGTTTTATCTATAAATATCTAGAGCCACATTGTACTCACTGCACTCACCTGTGCCGTGACCCAACTATTCATACTCAAATCATCAATGAATGCACAACTAATTCTGCCATTGTATTTTTTCTTAAGTGTATGCCAGGATGTTACATACATTTCTGTCACATTGTCTGCCTTCTACAGGAAAATATATATTGACTAGAAATCCTTGTTACAGCGACTAAGCCTATGAGATTAGGAAATATTTAGAATGACAGAAAAAAAGACCAGTAATTGTTAAAAACAATTTTTATAAGAAATTGCCCATCTTGTATGGCAGATAACAGAGGATCTTCACTGCAACAGCGAATCAGAGTGGTTAAGATTTCTAATCAAGCCTAGACAAGACATACTGTAATATTGTTGTATTACTGCCAAAACTACAGAGAGCAAAGATGGGGTAAGAGAAGCAGCATCTGCTGAAAATAAGGGCAAGACCCCAAAGCAATGGCTGCTGCAGGGGGACACTGTGTGATGGTGAGCAGCAGGAAGGCACAGCTGAATACAAGCAAAACAGGAGGGGGGAATCAGAGGAGTGGGAGCTGACCCAAAACATCCCACTACCATTCTGTAAGATATATAATGTTATGTAACAATAAATTGAACATTTTAATGTACAAATGAAAACCCTGTATCAGTAAGCTGCTCCAGTATAGACCGGGTTGGATATTTTACTATGGACAACTGTAAACCAAGCTTTTTCTGTTTTAGGTGAAGATGATGTGGACTCATCTGCTTGTCAGCCATTAAATATACAGCAAAGGACAGTGCATCAGCTTGAAAAATTATTTAAGCTAAATAGTATTATTTTCTTTCATGCAGAGTATAGTATCACGGTGTTACCAAAAGGGATAACTGGAGGTGGGAATTGCAGGTGGCATATTGTTGATCACTTAAGCCTACAAAAAAGGGTTTGCCTCATATGACTTCATATGAGCACCTATGAAATGGGTGATTAATCAGAGGCAGTCACCTGCCCTGCTTGGCAAGTCAGTGGAGACAGATGAGTTATCCATCCCCCCGCACCCACGTGTGCTCTGGCTGCCCAGGCTGAGTGTGCCAGCTCGCACCTCTGCGAAGGAGGGAGTGCTTGCAGTCTCTCCAGGGTTAGAAATGGTGGGAATGATGGGCAGGTGTGGTCCCATCAGTGGGCTCCGGTCTGCGCAAGGGAACCAGGCAGACACCCCTTCCTGTGTCTTGGTGAGAGGAGCCTGCTTTCAGAGGCAATGACCTGTGCTGCAACAGCAGAGAGCTTGGTTGCTCACTGCACTCCCACCATTCCCATCCACACCAACCCTCCGTAGGGCAGCAGGGAAGATAGGGTGAGACTGTGTAAGGGCCGCAAAGCTCTGCCAAACCCAAGCTGCTGGGAGTTATGTGCCAAAACAAAGTCTCAAAGATGCTGCCTAAATCTTAAACTGAGATTGCAGGGCTTGCTGATAAAAGGGGTTTAAAAAGATTTGTTTTCATTTGTAAATGTAGCATCAGCCCAACAACAATCACTGGGAGATTTACAAACATTGATCCTGAAAGCAGTATTTATACCCAGTCACTGTGTTTATACCAAGACCTGTGTTTTCAACAATAAAGTAATTACCTTCATTCATGCTAAGGGTTGTTTGGCCAAAAGCAATATATCATAGATGACAGTTCTTTACCTAGCAGGAGATATGCTGGACAGTTATGTCATTTATGAAAAAAATGGTGTATAATTCCCAAAATGTAAGGTATAAAAGGATTGTCTTTGTCTCATTGGCAGATAACTAGACTTTCACATTGTATTTCTTGCATTAGATTCAACGGAAAGCATTAAACCTACTAATGCTATATTTTAAAGCATTTTATGGCTTACTTTTAACAATAAAATAGATTTGGTGTTGATAAAATTCTGCACAACATTTTGATAATACAGGAAATAAATATGTTAAACAATTAAGACCTGTTTTTCACCTTTTGGCTTTCGTATATTTCCTTGCTATATTTGTGATGGACATGTTACTCAGTGTACTCTTAGGCAGGACTTTGTTTTTAAATAACTTCAGCTCTTTCCTCACTCTAAAGGATTTAAAAATATTTGACTATCATTGAGCTCATTCAGAAGAGATCAGTAACCTCGGAGCATTGTAATTACAGTCTAAGCACAATTAAGATAATAATTCTCAAGTCTAAATAATTCTTTACAGCATAGTTTCACAAATATTCTACAGAATTATGAAATAATTAATAGATAACAAGTTTCATTAAGTACTTGCTGACATTTTAATACCAAGATGTCACTACGGGCAGGACCTGCCTCTTAGAGATAGTGCAATTGAGATACTGCCCAGGTGATTTATAACTTGGCCCTGGTTCCTCCTGCTGGATTGTCACAGGATGTCAATGAAAAGGACAGTGACATGCATCATTCTGTAGTAACCTTCAAAGAAGCTGTATTTAGTGACATCTGCACTATGGTCCCCCAGGTAAGGGTTTTCAATTCACATGGGTTTGGAATAAAAAGAGAGCCAGAGAAAAAATTCTGGAGGGAATGTTTCACTATCATTAGGGAAGTGCATTTTGCAAAGGCTTTGAAATGTGATGGATNAAAAAAAAAAAAAAAAAAAAGTTGATTACACCATGATTGAAGAACCTGCCGACTAGGCTTTTTGTTTTAATCAGTGCCTTTTATTTCTTTTCACCCTGGCTGCCAGCTTCATTCCACAGAGCAGGAGCCGGGATGTCTGCTCACAGCTGTCTTGCTGCATGGCTGGCAGGAGGTGCTGATACTGAGCTGAAATTGCAACCTGCCCTTGGGAAGTAGATGCATGGGTGTAATTATAATAACCGTGGATTTTTTCCCCTCCCACTTTTCCCATCCCTTCCATCTGCAGTACTTTTATTGTAAATGAAATAGTATTACGTCCCATTAATTTTAATTTTCCATTATATCCCCCAGAGTTGGTGTGTGTCTTCGTAACTCAGGGCCCATTTTTACAGATGACTCAGATAATAGTCAAAGTTATTAATTTGTTACAAAGCTGCCTGCAATCCCAATTTTTACAGTGTTTCTACATTGCTCACAGACTTAAAATCTGGAGCCACTCATATTGTTTATTAGTTGAGCAAAATAATTGGAAGTGTTAGTGTAACTATTGTTTTATAGGGCCCCAGGCATTGCGTGCTGGAGATTCAGTGGTGCCTCTTGTCCCATCTGGGTGGCTCAGAGCTTCCAAGCCAGCCTTTGTCTGGGCCAGGAAGTACCTTTCTCCATGAGCAGTCCCACAGGCTGTGCTGGAGCAGCTCTGACGGACATCCATGCCATATGAGTCACGACAGCAGAATGTGCCCCTTAGGTGCTAATTAAAGTCCACTTCACACACAGGAATATACTTGCAATTATCACAGCAGCCTTGGAATGCATTGTGGGATGTGGGGAAGAGCAGAAGCTATTGCAGAAAAAAAGTAATTGGAGCATTTAAATGACAAGGCCCTCATGATCAGTCTGTGTCGTCTTATGAATTATCCCACAATAGCTCAGCTACAGGTTCCAAAAGAGATGCTCATATGAAGGTTTTCCCAGGACTTCCAAGTCCTGGCTTCTCAACAGTCCAAAAATCTGAGGAAATCAGGCTTTTTTAGCTTCCTTCTCTTCAGCTTCCCACGTCACTGCATGGTAAAGAGCCAAAAATGTTGGCTGTTCAAAGAACTTGAGGTAAAATTTCTAAAGGACACAAAAGAAAAAAAACGTAATTCAGACTACTGTCCTGGGGGAAAAAATATCCAAAAATCTACTTCCATGGGCAACCTCAAGTTTATTTTTTTGTTTTGAAATGACTTCTTATTTTGGAATTTCACTTGGAATAGAGATTCAAAGAGTCTGCCAATTTAAGCCTCTGTTGTGATTCAGCTGTTACTCATCCATAAAATGAATAACTTTATGTCCTGTTTCTTAATTCTTAGAAATTTATCATCATTTTATCATTACCGTTCTTCAACATTTCTCAAATACTATAAAAGCATTATTCAGGGGGGAAATAAGGAGACAGCCTATCTGAAAGACTATGCTGAAGCCCAGGATATTTACTTACAGAGAGATACTGGGGGTTCTTTTATTCTACTTTTTTTTTTTTTATTATTCTACTTAAGAAAATATTTTAACAAGCCCTTTCCACCCTTGCACCTAAAAGCTGTGAATCCCATTAAAAAAATCAATTAAGAAAATCCATGGGATCAAGTGGTCCCCAGTGCCCAGTACACTTGCAAGCAATAACCATAATAAGACTCCTATTTTCTGCAGGTATTTCATTGCCTTTCAGATGCAGTTAAATTCTGTCTGTCTTGAAGTGATCTTGCAATGAATATTTATATAAAGCTGTGACTTCAGACTGTGTCCACATTTTTTGGTGTGTGTCAGCAAAATAAAGGGTCTCAATGCCAAAGAAGGATTTGAGTTTAGCCATAAACGTGAGCACAAATACACTCTAAGATGTAGGGAACTAGCAAAGAGACTCCTTACAGTTCATATTCTTTTTGTGAAATCATTTGCTTTGACAAGTTTTTAAATAAGCATATGGTGACAGGTACACCCAACTGCTGAGTACCTTTCTTTTTCTGGTATTGTCATAGTGTCACAATGGTAAGCATAAAAAATGCTCTTGTCTCCAAAAGCAAACAAAGAGTTCTTTAGTAAGCTGCTACAGAAAGTCCTGCTCTCCCTCTTTTGATTTCTTGGTAAAGTGTCCTCTCAGAGACCCCATTAGTTTTCCCTTTCAGGTCTTCCCAGAGCAGTCTCAAAGAAACAGAACAAATCTCACTGCCATAACAGCCTCTGTTCCACCCTTGGACACAAACTATGAACAAGCAGCACCAAAATGTTGCCAAAAAGTGTCTCGTTTTGAAAAATATTGACAGCATTCTAGAAACCAGAATCCAGGATGAGCCACTCTTTAACTTTGATTTAACATGTTGAACTGAGGGGCCATAACTGATGGGTTGAATGAGGGAGGATCTTAAGCAAGATAAAAACATATTTTTCCCCCCTCTGTGCTTGGATGGATCTGCACATGTAGCAAGAAAAATAGAATTATTTTTCAATGCTCCAACAAAGTCTTCTCTTTCAATTATTTGGTTTATCTTGCCCTGTGATTTTTATCATTCTAAAGAAATTCATACTTGGAACACACAACTGTATCATCAGACCTTTATGGAAAAAGAAGAGATTTCTAAAATTAGTAAGAAATGTTTGAAAGATGTTCACATCTGAGAATGAAGAACTATTTAAAAGAAATGTTTGGAAGATGTTCACATCTGAGAATGAAGAACTATTACAAAACCACAATATATATTATCTATTCCTGAAAAGCTGCACAGTTGATGACTCTGCTGAAAGACAAGAGAAAATATAAGCAGGAGTGACCATCAGCATCCCCATGACACAGAAAGTCAGTGAGAGGTATGTAAGAGTCTGCTTTGAGGCAAGGAATTGTGTTTGGAAGATCATTCCTCGTTTAATTTGGAGAGGGGAAGACAGAACTACAGCCCATTTCATTATATTGTGCTGAGCAATTGTCTCCTTTTTATTCTTTAGTGTCCTCTACCACAGGAGTTTCATGAATGGAAGGCTGCAGGAATTGCATTCATTTTTGAAACTGGCTACTAAGGGACAGTGATAATGAGGGCTGATAGGAACAGCTGGAGAAAATGGCTAAGATGTAGCAATTTAATAGATTTTATATAAAAAATAGCATGGCACTTTAGAGCTCCAGCTCTTGGCACTCAGTGAAAGTGAGAGGTGATTATAGCTCTGTTACAGCAGAGGTGTTCCTCTCTCAGTAGTCCCAGGTTACCATTCAGTGCTTTCATATACCTGCAGTACTGCACCAATTACCATCCTTGGCTGGGAAATCCTTTCATTTGCATTAAATTAGGTCATTGCCCTGCTGCTTTTCCGACAAGCACAGGAAAATGCATAGATGCTTAGGAAAAGAGAGGAAAGACACTTCTCATTTCCCCAAGAAGCAGAGGTGGGTCAGTAAAACATCTGAAAGATGAAACTGTGTAAAACAATTCTGCCCTTCTACTTCTGTTTTCTTTTTCCCATTGATCAGAGCTGCTGCTCAAAAGAAATACCTGCTTAATATAACCACAGAATGGAAGACAACAAAATATATATAGGTGCATATTAAAAATGACAGGCTGAGCAAATTAAGCCGTTATTTTAAAGTACAGCATAGCCTCACAAAGGTGGCTTCCTCAAAACAGTGACTATGGTGGAAGCTGTTTGCATCCTCTGCCATGGGCTTGCAGAAGACATGTCTGCCTTCTGTTGAAGCCCTGGCTATTGGGGTGGTGTCAGAAACAGGAGCATAGGGATCCCAAATAACACTTAGCTTCTAATCTTGCCAAAGTGCTTTACAAATGTTAGTCTAATCTCATGGCAGCATGAGGAGGCAGGTGTTATCTTCTGCCCAAAGTCAAAAGACGTGGGCAGCTTCACACGTGGAGTCACCAGAGTAGTCAGAGAGAGAATACAGAAAGGTTTTTTGAATCTTTCTCTATTGAAACCATCCCTAACTGCAGAACTCATTTCTTTCCTCAAAAACTGAAAGGCAAAATTCACCATGTATGCCACCCAGTGCCTTAAGCACCGTACCTTCAATCTGTCACCGAGGAACACCTAGCATTTAAGGATTATTTTACTTCTAGTCAGGGCTTGTTGCCTACTATGGCTTCAACCGGACTTTCCATCTCAGTCTGTGAAACTGGATTCATGTTACTCTGAAACTGGCAATGGCAAAAAGTACTTTTACAAATCAGAAAAAAAAATTATTTTCCAGCTAGTTTTGCCAAGAAGGGAGGAAACACCACCAGCAGCAAAATATCTGCTTATGTAATGAGCCTCAGTTAACTGGGGCTGGGTGTTCATATAATTGCCTTAAAATATTTAATTAATGTTTATAAGAACCTCTCACAGGTTCTTAGTGCTCTGTATTGCACTTGAGTTGCCCTTGGTAGATCAGAATCTAAGAGAACAGCACCATAACTGTTTGGGAGAGGGGGAGACTAACAAATGTGAAAAAAACCCCTGTATCACAGTTTCTTATGCTTTTATTTCAGCTCCTGTTTTACAGCTACCTCACTCAAATTGTTAAACAGCAGTTGTTTTCTTAAAGGCGCCACAGCAGAGAAGAAACATGAAAACATATTGGAAGTAGATGAGATGGCCTCAGGGGGCTTCTTCCATGCAGAAGAGGATGCCATGGAGGAAGGTGTTATAGAGGGAAAGGAGATAATAAGGTATCATCACAGATATCACATATAAAAGGACTGTGAGAAGTGTAACCTATTGGCATCAAATCTTAATCCTCCTGACAGGTTGGTAAGATACAAAGATTTGTTGTTTTTCAGTTCATTTTAGTGTTGATGAGGCCCTCTTAACACAAGCTGTTGCAGTTGCTTGAATTAATACATTTCCCAGCCCCGTAGCAGTAGCTGAAGCAGAAAATATCTCTTGGAAAAGTCTTTCATTTGTATTTTGAAGTTATTTGTGAAGGAAAAGCAACCTCTGGCAACTTGTCCAGGTGTTATTTTGCTTCCCAGATTAAGAGACCTGTCAGAATGACACTGGGAAGCTTGTGTTCTTTTTTAAACTTGTAATATTGTGTTCTTCTTCTTGCTTATTACTTTAATGGCATTTCTTTCTGCATATTCTCGGCCTGTGAAGATCTGTGCAAACTACACAACTGTCATAAGTAACAGGATTGTAGCTGAAATCAGCAGTGATAACATCAAGCTCTGCATACAGAGTCCCATTTTTAAATTTTTGTTTGGTTGAGAGGGGAGGGGGTTTCCTGTGAGTATAATGAAGTGGTGGTTGGCTGCTTGTTGTAAAAAATTTCTTATGCAAATTTTACCTAAGATTTTACTTACAGTTGTCCTATAGCTCTGAATGGAGAAAATAAAGTCAGCCACACAGGGAAAATAGGTTGGGTTTTTTTTGTTTGTTTGTTGTTTTTTTTAAATTATTTATATATATGCGTGTGCATGTATGTGTGTGTAATATGTCACCTTCATGTTAGAAAGCATGAAATCACTTTTTCCAGACAAACAGACATATGAAAATAATGTACCAGCTGGAACACAGCTCTTACCCATTTAAGCCAGAATCTATAGGAACCTGAGGGAACCTCCCTGTAGCTATCTGTGTGCACTGGGCCAGGCTGAGGTTTCTGAGCAGCAGCTACCAAGAGCCTTAAGTCTAATCCTGCTCCCCAAGAACAGGACAGCAAAGTTTTTGTCCTACAATACAGCAAGGAAATGTTCATCCCAAGACCTCACTATGCAACACAAGAAACAGTAGAAAACAATACTTTAAAATAATGTTTGATTTCATCATTGAATCTTTTTGATAAATGCAATGATGATTCAGTCATTCATTATTTACTCCAAAAGTGGATTAAAATGTGCCCACCACTGAAACAAAAAGGAAGCTTTTAAGCTAGTATCAGTAATAAGTAATCCAGTAATTTCTTTCAGGTCTGAAAATATATTTGCTGCAGACAAAAAAACTTATTATAATTGTTAATTAGCTCAGTATAGTTAACTGATGTGTTCTGCAGCATCCTTAGAATTTGAATTCTGTAATTGAAAGTGATANTGCTCCCTCCTGAGTAGCTCCTGCACTCTACTGACTACCACCTCTAGACATGTGAAAAACAGCTCAAGTGGATCAAATGCTTGCAAGATCCAGCCATNAATTAAATAAAATTAAGAAACATATTTTAATTCTTAATCCCATTATACATGTACTGTATTCTAAGCATGAGGAAACCAGAAATTCACAGTAGATGTTTAATGAATAATTAGATCTGGAAGATACAATCTGTCATAGCCACAGAATTAGCTTGGTAAAAACCAAGCCTGACAAGTTAATTAAATAAGTCTGAATAGTATGAGTATTTGCCAGCATCTATGTTGGGGCTTTTTTGCTTTACACCTTATTCTGACATGTAGGAAAAAAAAATAAGAAACAAAAAAGAAAGTCTACAGCTTACGGAACTACAAATCTTGACAAAAAAAAAAACAAAAAAACCCAACCTTAAGTGTTTAATATCTAGTGGATTAAATTCTTCATGCTTTTTTACACAAAATATCCTTCTCAGAAAGCTCACCAATATTTAAGAGTATTTTCATAAATGGCTTGACCTTACAACCCTTTAACCTGATGAGTCATTCCAGATCATGCTAAAGCTTACTCATGAGGAAGAATGTAATTTTTGGATCCTTTGCATCTGACCTCACAAAGTATGATGCAAACTACCACCACGAGTGAGAAAACTACGTGCAGTATCAGGGTGCAGGAATCTCTTGCTGGAAGAGATGGAGCTTTTGTGCTCCCTCCTGAGTAGCTCCTGCACTCTACTGACTACCACCTCTAGACATGTGAAAAACAGCTCAAGTGGATCAAATGCTTGCAAGATCCAGCCATAAGT
>WEIU01013158.1:32885-51878 GCA_013389925.1 Aegithalos caudatus | reverse complement strand
GTCTGGCAACAGGCTGAGTTTTTTCAAACTGGCTTTGTATCTGCAATCCTTCATTAATGTGTTTTGGGGTGTTTTTTTAGAAGGTTGGCATTGCCGGGAACTGCCTTGCCAAACATGAAATCCTTGCCTTCACAAAGATGGTGAAATGTCTTTCCTATCCTCCCTCCACAGAGGTAGACATGCACAAGGACACACCCACACACACCATCTACACATACACCTGTGATGTATGGGTGTATATGTGTTTGTATATACAAATTAGAGGTGGGTTGGTTTGCTTTCTCTTTTCTTAGGCTTCAGGAAAACTACGGTTTCAAATTCTTCCATGATGGCTGCCGACATCAACCTCTGATAGGAGGGGAAGGACAAGAAGGAAGACTCTCATAAAATCACATGACTTAGTTGGGATTCACTTGACTTGGCTGGGATTTAGGAAAAAACCTTGTCACATAAAGAGCATGTGAATGTGGACAGCAACTGAACCAAGCACAAGCAATGCTTACATGGTTTCCCATTTTGAACTTTTCTATCTTGAATATATATTTTGCTTGAGTATATTTTTGCTGCTACAAAAGAGCAGGTAATAAGAAACTTGGTATTTCTGTGACATTCAGAAACTGTTTTCCTTTAAGTATTATTGATCTTTCTGAGCAGTTAGAGGTTTTACCCTTGGCTGGTGGTTTGTTGAAATACACCAAAAGATTATTTTGTAGGAGTTGTCCCAAATCAATCTCCTGACACCAGGAATCCATGTCTAGCAGAACCATATGGCTATAAAACCTCCTTGCAGCTGTTGCCTTTGCAGTGGACCCTGTCCAGATCCTCTCTTCCAGCATGGAGAATGTAAACAGAAGATCTATTGCAGCTTGGGATGCTCTATTATATAGCCATTTTTTCACCTGAGAGTGAGGTCCAATTCCTGTTCATGCTTTCTCCCTGACTGTAGATGAGGGCTTTTCCTACTGTTTCAGAGGAGAGGCTACTGTGACGACCCACACCACAATCAGAACTTGACAGAAAGTCAAGTTCTCTGGGCTTCTACAATTACAGTGGCTGGGGAGACGGGTGGTACTTTCTCCACTCATACGTGTGCTCTCAAGGCATAGTTTATCCTCATTCTTCTGCCACATGACAGCTCCAGGCTGGATTAGTAAATAAAGTAAGTGTGGAGCGTGGAATGGGATGTTAAACATCACACTGGAAAGTCAGCACTTTTAGTCATCGCGTAAAATCTCCCGTGACAGCATTCCTTTCTGAAACCTGATCCTAGAGAGAACAGTTCACAGAGCTGAAGAGATGCCAGGCAATGATCTACAGCCCTGGCCTTCCTGAAACGTATTCCTCCCGAGCATCTGTGAGCTGTCAAGTCATCCATGTAGTGCTCATGTATGTGTAATACATCCTTGAGCCATGACTTTTCTGCTGTGGTTCAAAGCTGTGTTTTCATGTGGCTCTGAGCACTTTAACTATGTGTAATATTGGGATACAGGTCCAAACAAAATAATTTTATGTCAGCTTCCCTATTTTTAGAGGACAGCTTACATACTGCTTGGCTGAGTGAACAGAAGTGTTTGGGAATAGCCCCCAACAAACTTCTTTTGAGCTGCAAGTCTAAATGCTACAGCTAAATTCAGGCAATCACATGATTATGTGTGCAAACTGAACCTTACGTCTGCAGGATGTCTTTGGATTATTCCGGGAAGTTAGGATCTGTCAGAAGAATTGCAAAATTTAAAAAAACTAAGCAGTCTTTCTGTTCAGACTTGTTATTACATACAGTAATACCATCGCTAGCTAAACATGGTTGGACTCAATGATCTTAGAGGTCTTTCCTAACCGTAATGATTCTATGGTTCCCTATAGCTTTAATGATTTGGGGGATTTTCTTCCAGATTTTGGAACCAGGCATGAGGGAAGGAGGAAGACAGAGAACTTCTCCTTGGAAACTTGGACTTTTTTTCAGCATTAATTTGATTCCCAAAGAAATTGTAGCCTACATCATAAATCAACTAAATTAAATAAAGTAATTTTCATAATACATTCCATTACTGAAATAATCAGTATGTGTAGAGTTTGAGATGAATGTATCATGTTTAGGACTTTTAGGCAACCTCTGGAATTCATGTTGCAATCACAAGTTGCCCAGATATTAAAGCAGTGCTCCAAGACAGAAGGCAGCTCTTCTGCATGGGATCTGTCTGGCTTTATATAGGAAAGGCATGACTGTCTCCTTATTTCCTGGATAAGGTTGGACAAAAATGTAATTAATTTTGTGATTTTATAGAACATTTCAAAAGGTCTCTAAGGGTAGTAATGCTTATAACAGCATCCTGAAATCCCAGCTGAAGGACCTGCTGCTTACAAGGAGTATCTGCACCACACGGCTCCTTCTTTCACAATTTGGTTACCAAACTAAATACTGAATCTGCTGCGGTTTCCCACAGTTGTTGATCCTAGGATCTATTTGTAAGGTACACCTTTAATTACTGATATAATTATTTCCACCAATGTATGGGTTATGTTGCAGAAACCCATAAACTACATTATTGCCCTACAGGTCATTATCCATGTCATCATCCATGTATCATAGGCACAAAACCACGTGCTCTTTACTAAAGAAGTCTTTTACTGTCATTTCTGTAGAGTTCTCTCCAGAAATTCTCCTGTAAATAACCTCTAAAATTTAAAGAGGTACAACTTTTATTTGATGACTCTTTCTTGTTTTCACATGGAACAACTGTCTCATCTGAGAACAAGCCCAGACTTTACAACCAGCATACTTCCTGCTCCACATTTATTCTTCTGTCTCCACCAGGCATTAGAGATGACTTGTCAGAGGTGGGATCATTCTGCGTTGCAATGACAATTAAGGGAATTTTCAACACACAATGATATTTGATTTTTTTTTTACCTGCTAAAACAGACAGTGAGAGGCCACCTTCCTTTCCGGGTTGCCCTACACCTCGATAAATATGGTACTCTGAAAAAAAGCCTCAGTTAAAGCTGATTAAAGCTGCAGGCAGTTTTTTAATGAATTTTTGTTTCAATTGGCATTCTCGCCTCCCAGGACAGATAACATATACTACCTGGTATTTACTTTAGGATATTCTCTCTCTCCTTCTGAGATTACTGAAAATTTGACATGTCTACAACATTCTCTGTAGTCTTTGAAAATTACTTACAGATGACAGGAAGGGATCTGGTGGCCTCATATTTGTCTTGAGTCTTTTCCAATTGAAGAATTCAGGCAGTGGGAAAATTTCAGCTGTATCTGTTTAGTCAAAAGAAATCCATGACCAAAAGCTGTTTAGCACTCAAGCACAAAAAGTAGTAGGAAAATTGAGTTGTGGAAAATCATTGAAGTAAGATCAGGAGAAAGCATAACTTCGTGAACACCCAAAAAAGTCAGTCTCCCTGTTGTAGCTAGTATCCTTTGCTCCACTTCAAGTAGTTGTATTTAAGTGATTTCTTTTAGAATTTTTAAAATATAGGTGATTTTGTTCACCATGCCTGGATTCATAGGAAAGGAACAGATTGCAGAACTGAAACATGCATAGATATAAATTCTTTAGCAACATACAGCATTTAATTGCTTATTTGTTTTATATGGTACTTGCAGGAATGTCTAGTAGCTGGAAGAAGGGTAAGAGGAACAGTCTACAACTGATCTCTCGACCAATTTAGAAAATAAATGGTTTTATAGATGGGTCATTTTTTCTTTGTATAACCTCCTGTGTTCCTCTTTTGTCAGAGCCTTTACTGTTAATAAAAATTTATCATATGCTAGGTAAATAGAAGGATTACTAGGTGTGATGGGACCAGAGGCTTACAAAGGCCCTTCTCCCTCCTCTGCAAAAGGAAACCATTGAAGTCATACCACAGGGATAGGAGATGCAGCATCATTGTCTCAGAGGTACTGCAGATGGCTAGACAGATCTCAGATATCATTGGCAATGGAGATTCTGTTNGGAGACAGGCACAGAGACAGAAGAGGCACACAGTATTTCTATTTATGAGTGCAGAAGGTCCTGCTTACTAAGCAATTTCCCCATTAGGAAAAGAAAAAAAGCAGAGCCTTCTGCAGAGGGCTTACTGGACCACACTGACTGTTTAGAGTCATCTGATCCACTGGGAGAAGGATAAAGAATTTAAATGTCTGAAACCATCACAGTGAGGACTGCAAAAGAAAACAACTAAGTTATCAGGTGATGGCATATGCTATAATTGCTGGGTCATATGGAAATAACATTCAGCAGCTGTTGTTTTACCAGCATTAATAACTCTAGTTCTCCCATAGACTTAAAGGAATAAAAACTCTGTCTGCTGCCTATGAATCTTAGATCACAAGCAAAGGGCCTCAGACAGGACTTTTACCCCAAATGTCTGCATTTTATTTTAGAGGTAAATATACAACATAAATTAAATAAACTAAAATATTCATTTGCTTGGTTAACTATAATTCCCTACACATCATTGTGCTCCACAAAGTCTGAATAAATGTGGTCTTATGTTCAGTGAGTCACAGAAAAAATAAAATAATGCTGTTTACCTTTACACGTCAGCTGTAGTGCTATATGGAAGTTATTTTAAAATAAAGAGCTGAGAAAGTTAAATGAGATTTTACAGCCACAATAAGAAATTATTCTAGGCCTTTCTTTCCTGTGAAGAAGTAAAAAAAGATAGTAAAAACACTATTAAGTACAATTCTAATGTTGATCTTCGTAAGAACATCTATTTTACTTGAGACAAAGACTTAAACAAATATTTTATTGCAAAGGTATTGGTAACCCACCTGGATTAGTACTTAGATCACCCTATGGATCTTTGACCACACAGCAAACAAACTGGCAGAGGTATGAGTCAATATTCTTTCACTCTAATATAAAGAGGACAAGGCAGTTTGGCAAACTGCCTTGGTTACTGTTTGTCTACTAAGAAAAGTGTAATAGCAGCAAGTCTGAAAAGCTAAGGACTCTGCATGATACTTACAGTTCAAGGGCCAGATTCGGGTTTAGAAGAGTCTTGTAAGTCTCCCATCATTGCCCTGACTTGATTTAAGCCTTCCTCTGGAAAAACCTGAGCAGGTCTTTAACTCAGCCATTACCTTTCTAGCAACTCAGTTGCCTCCAGGTTGCAACACCCAGTGCCTGCTCTCTCCTAGACAGGTGAGGGAATGAGTAGTTTAAAAATATTAGGCCAGACAGCACTTCCTCCAAAAGATGGTGCAGTATTTTATTAATAACAAGCTGTGCAGCTTTATACTGTAATTGCTGCCTCTGAGCCAGAGGCAGTAAGGGAGATGAGTGCTGCTATCTGTGCCGGGCTTTTCCCTGGTAGCCATTGTGTACTTAGGACTTATGTAGTGGGCTCAAAATAGGAAAAACACTTCTAAAGAGAAATTTCTTGGCCTTTAATAGGAGGGCTTTCTAGTCACTGAGCTGAAGGGAAAAGGAAAGCAGGACTGCATCTTGACAGTGTGTCAAGGCCAAAAGTGCTTGTCAAAATTTTTCATGTGTAGGCTGTGCATCTTGCAAAGCAAAGTCTTATAAATCTTTTCTTGATGTGCAGGAAGGAAAAACACAGAAATGTGTCTCCTTGGAAATTGCCACTAAACAGCAAACCAAAAAGCAGCCAAAGGGCAGCCTCCGCAGGGTGGTTGCTTGCATTGAGGAAGCTTTGCTGGGGGTTTCCCTCTTCTGATCAGAAGATAGTTTTAATGAGGCAGAACTCTGTGTATTGAATTTAGAGTGAGTAATACAAGGAGATTGTGTGCCCAGTGGGAGACTGTTAGAGACTTTTGTGTTAACATTTACTTTGAAAAGAGTTTGCACAAAGGCAACTCATAGCTTGTTAGCTGCAGAAGGTAACTCCATGGACAGGTTAGCAACGGAGCTATAAACACTGAGACAGAAATTTAGGGTGTTTTTTTTAAAGGTATCAGCTGTGAATTCCCAGCCTTGGGGTGAGTCATTTCGACCAGATGCAGCATTTCAAAGAAACATTTCTAGTGAAGTGACTAAAGAGTTGGATGAGGCCCAACTGCAATGCATTCACAAGCATTCCATGGGTCAGGTGAAAGAAGCTGTTTTAGGGGCCTCCTGGGCCAGACGCCATTTGTTGATGATGCAGAGACAAAAAACAAAGGAGGTGGAATGGCCCATATAGAGGGAAGCCTCAACCAGAAAAATAGGAGCTGCAGAGATGTCAGCACCCAACAACCAGAGCAATGTGTGAAGAGCTGTCCAGGCACCTGCTGCTCCGAGCAGAAATCAACAGCTGAAAAGAATTGTGATTTGGTGAAAATATGATCCATGGAAAATATTTATGAGTCTGAAGGGAAAGGACATGTACTGCTTGAATAACACTGGGAGCTACTAAAGACTGACTGATGCAGATTTCAAAATAAATTAAGCTCCCATCAACTTTGGGGGTGTGTAAACTCAGTGAATTACATTTTGTGATTGGTATTTCTATTGCTCTTGTACTGAGAGTCGCCTTCTTCTACGGACCCTGAAGATGTTCTGGGTAACTGAAGCAAGTAAATGTGCTCTGGAGCAGAACTGAACCCCTCCACAGAAAGCTGGCAGGAAGACATGTGGCTGTGAGGACTTCTTTGGGCTTCAGGTGCTTCCAGAATGAGTATGGAGTGACAAAGATTAATTGCTCCCCATGACAGCTCTAAAGTAGGTCATTGTGTAATAATATGCCTAAGTGAACCTGATGGAGTATTTGAAACTACAGCTGTGCCATCGGGTTTTCTCCTTGTCAGGATGCTGCCTCATGTGGCATCAAAAGTTGAGCTCTAAGTAAGAACAAAAATGTGATTGACATTACTAGATTGTAAGGACAACAGCCAAATATTTCACAACATGTCATGGCAAAGAATTGTGAAACATCCCACTTTGTCTGAGTATTAGGGAAATGTTTACAGAGGACAAAGAATAGAAGCCATGCTCTAATACAACCCATTTACCTTCAATTTGCAAGGATTTGAGTTTGCATCTGGGTGTAACATCTGGTGATGTACCACAATACGCCTTTTTTTTTNTTTTTTTTTTTTTTTCTTGTCATAGTGGACATCTGTGAGGTATTGCATGGTGGAAGATGGCCTGACCACATCCACATCATCTTGAACTTCCTATATTTGAACTACTACAAAAACTCCACTCAACCACTTCACTAACAACTGAGTCAAAGCTTTGCAATAATTATAAGAAATGTAATTCAAAATAGCAGCAAACTTTCCTTCAGTCAAGAGCTGAATGTGTTATTGGTTTTGACTGGAAGTCTGCATCATCTAGTTCCACTGACATTGACAAATTAAGATAGAGCAGAAACTACCACAAGGTCTGCAGAGTACCTTTCACATTCATGCATACATCAGAGACATTTCAGAGGATGAGGAATTATCTAATATAAGAGATGAAAACTGAACACATTCAGGAAAACACGTAGGAGGAAGATCTAGACCAAGCCAAAAGGTCTCCAAAACTGTTTCAGAAGATTAGTTAAGACGGCTTAACTCTTTGGGAGATGCCATTGGTTTCTGCACTGAAACCTTGAAGAGACAAATTGCACAGGATGGATGGGCCTGGCCGATAGAACAAACATTTTTGTCTCACCGATAACCTAGAATCAAGCATTCAGGGTATCCCCTCAACCTGAGCATGCATTCTCACACTGGAGCCTGTGAGGACTAGTGAGCTTCCTTCAACCACAGAAATCACAACAGTGATCAAACTGTTAATGCTTTCAAATTCTTGCAGAACAAAATAGGGAAAAGTTGCAGAGAGCACCTGGCTGTGATGCTGTATGGTTGTCTCTGTGGGAAATTGTTGTGCTTATATTATATCACGCTTTTTTGTGTTTGATGGATGAGGAGAAGAAAATGGAACTTGTGCCAGTATTATTCAGAGTGCTTCTCTAAGACTTAAACTCCTATGTGTGAACGATAAAATAACCTGGAAGAAGAAAGCTTCACATAAATAAAACCATGTTTATAATAAGATATTCATCCTAAGGTATTTGCTTTATTTCACATTTGATCCTAGCTGAGGGAGAAGAACACCAACAGAAATTTCACAGTACCCCACCCAGACTTGCTTCAAGAAAAACAGTTCTGTAAACTATAGGACCTGTGTCTGCAGGGATTATACTTTTTGATCATATAACTACACAAACTGAAAAGAAAAAAAATAAGTTCAGACTAAAAATTGACACTGCTATATAAATAAAGAACAGCCACCACTTGTTCAGAGGGAGTAAGCAGAACATCTGGCCTCCAGTTCTGTAGCTGTCTTGGCTGAACAGTTTGGGAGCTCTGAGGAGCTACTGCTGCCTAGGAGGAAGGGAGTGCCCAGCATTAGTCACCAGAAACCAGGTCTGAATCATTACATGGAGTCCTGATTCAGCAGGTTAAACTTTGGTGTGAAATGAGATGGGTCCTCAGCATTCCTCAATGAAGCGGACAACTGCTGGGAAAAGCAGGGGGACACCAGTGGCATGACTGGAGATCCAGGAGGACCTGAGACTGAGACAGGCCATCTGACTCTTCAAGGGCTTGGACTCAGGCATGAGATATTGGTGTGCTGGAGGGAGGATATCCTGTCTGTGGGGAGGTCAATGGCAACAAGACATGTATGGGGTGGCCCTGGGAGCCCACAGCCATGTTCAGTGTTTGCCTTCCCCCATTTATTTTTGCTCTCCCTGAGCAGATAATTTGAAGACTCGCACTTAGGCCTCCTGCACCCAGGAGCAACTGCCCACAATTACGCAAAGCAAATGTGTTTGGAGAATGCCACATCAGCAGTCCTCCTAGGGTGTGCGGAGGATTTGAGCCAGCTCCGTATGATGTTTACATAAGAGGATTTGATCTAGGCTTCCTAGTGTGATTCACAGGGCTCTGCCCTGCTGGAGTAGCTAAAAGTTAATTCCTCTTGCTTCTGTATTTGGCCCTGGTACTCTGCTTTTTACGGCAACTGCATCGGTAATGGCAATATTGCAGGAGTCATTACAGTCCAATTTTAACACAGATATTTTTAATTGCCATTTTTTTCTCCACATATTTTCCTAACTGTATTTTGTGCTTACAAACTTATATTTCAACTGCAAATCCTACTTCCTTTATTTAGATGAAAACCAGAACACTAGCATTTAGAAATACAAAAGTTGCCAGCACTGTGTAGACATCCTTCTTTAAATATGTAGGTTTGCAAGAATGAAACTGGTGCCTCTGTATTTTGACAAGCTAAAAATGACACTGGTTTCAAAGATATGAAGCATGAAAAGAAATGAAAGGTTAAACTGAAAATAACTCGTTTTTCACTTGTCCTCTAGAAACTCACAGAGCTTCCTATACATGTCACCACCAAGGTACCAACTCATTTATTAATGCCCAGGTGTTACCCTGTTTAAACAGAAGGCCAAGTAATTATTGACAGTTGTGTCTGTAAAAGTGAATAAAACAATACAGAGGCAGTTCTGGAACTAATGGAACCAGCCTTAATCTGCTACATGCAGACATAGAGCTTTTTCATCTTGGAGCAGGGTACTGTGTCTTTATTATCTTTGAGCTAAAGTCAACAGCCTGCTCAGTCATTAGATCAATATGCTAGGTGAAATGTAGTAAAAAGTGTGAGAATTTCATAGAACATCACTGTAGCATTAGGTTTTGTGGGCTTTTTATTAGGGATAATAGTTTCAAAAATATGCTTTCTCATACCTTTTCTTATGAATTTATATGTTTTCTATTCAAAGCCTCGGTGTTCTCTCTTTCTGCTTTTCAATCAGTGTAACCATTCTGTATCTAAGTCTTCTGGCTATAAAAAGATCACAAGACTCACAAACCACACAAGAATCTAACAAAGCTTCACCTACCAAAAGCTTCACCTATCAAAATTCTTAAGTGCTTTGCTTTCCCCATAGTTTAGGAGCAATGTGCAGGTAAACTAGAAGGCATTAGAAATAACCATGTTTTGAGCAGGATTGAGAGTTTAATACCTGGAAGTTCAGGACATGACCAGCCTTTATTGGGCTCAGGATTGATTATGATACTGAATGATCTCTGTTTTCTATCTGGCATGACTTTTGTTGTGCAACTTTTTCATGCAGGGTTATGGTTAAAATGTAGGTTATCACAGCTAATTTATCTTGGCTTGATGCTCTTCTTGCAGATTTGTTTGTTTCATTTTTAAGCGTGGTGTGGCTTTCTGGATACTTCCAACACCAGTAGATGTTGCTTAAGCAAGAAGTTTGACTCCCCAGATCCATCTGTCGTCATTTGCCCAAATGGTTCCCTGGGGATGCTTCCCTTACTAGTATTTCCAGGAAAGCAGGCTGATGGCTGGCTCCACAATCACCAGCCAGGAACTCCCCTTGGCTGCTTTTCATCCAGTCCCTTTCTTCTGACACATCCAGTTTTGGTGGGCTACAAGGAGACAAGCCTCCTCTGGAAGAGCTATTGAGTTCACTTGATACACTCATGCAATCACGCTGTGTCAAAGTACAATGAAAAGCAAAGGAATGTTGGCAAGAGAACATCATGCATAAGCTATGATTAAGACATTAACAGAACCATTACTTATTACTCAATTTTCTATCACAGCAACCAAGATCAAAGGTTTTGTCTTTTATTCCCCTAGGAAAACCTTATCTGGATCAAGTTGAGTCATACTATTCAGTTTTTCTGTGGAACTCTCTCCTACATGGGCTTTTCATAAATTTGCAAATGTACTTTCTTCAGCTCAGCCCTCTACGACCGTCTCCTCCTCATTCACCACCTAAATCATTTACACACAAGTAAGTCTGGATTTTATTGCTTACTGTTTCTTTTGGAGCCACAAAAAACCCTTTTGTCTTTGAAAAGCTGAATTTCATTTCAAAGTAATTTTAAATATGTCAGTTTAGAGCTGCTCTGACTTTAATTTCTTTTCCTTTGGTTTCAATATGTTGCCATTTTTACATTTTACTTGAACAATCCAAAAGGATTATGTACTGTGAAATATGAACTTATATACTAGAAGTGTTGTTGTTACAGGAAGAGTTTGTTTCCACTGCAATGACTTGCAATTCACTCTGTGTCTCTGTACAACTGCTGCAGTAGCCATTGTGGGAACTGACTACTGCAACTAAGCAAAAGTGCCCATGCAGGGTGGTGCATGCAGTTGCTCATGGTCTGAGCCAGCTGGATGTTATCCAGACTGGTCTGGGTATCAGGTAGCTGCACTAAGCAAGAGCTCAGAGCTGTGTTGATAAGTCCTGCAGAGAGAACAGTTATGGTAAATGCACACACAGTGTCACACTGTCACGGTTTCAGTTTTCATATCAGAGCTGGCCTGCAGCCTGGTAGCTCAAAGTATAAGAGCAGGCAAGCAGCTCTCCACACCCATCCATACAGATATAATCCCTGAAGTATGCATAACGTCTTTTAATATTCCAGAGAGAATGTCAGCTCCAAAATGCTATGTTTTCTCTGGGTTCTCAGGTCTCTCTGTTAGATGAAATTCCACCTCCACCCTGATGCGTGCCCAGACGTCTATGCCTCAGTTTGGACAGGCAAAGCTGACAGCTCTTGTGTTGCTCGATGGGAAAGGAGCACCTGGAAGAAGAGCAGCAGGTTCTTATTAAAAAAAAAATTTCTTCAAGAAAATTTAACTACTTATGTGGGAGCCTCAACTTAGGCTTCCTTGGCACTCCAACCAACCACAGCTCCTCATTCAAGGCAGCACATCGTCTTTTGAATCCTTTTGTACTCCGTTGTATAACAAAAGATTTGGATGTCTCATACTCAGCCATTTTTCAGCTTATGCAGACTGGGATTTGATGGACACTAGATAAAATTTTGCAAGAGACTAAAACATGCTAGCCCTGTTAGGATGATGTGGCACTGAGAACTGCAGCAAATTCCTGAAGTACTGGCTATATCCCATTTGCTCAGCCCCATGCTATTACTTAAGTATCTTGCAGAAGCTGTGTTAGTCCTGTCCTGCTCAGCTGGTGCCACTTCTCTTTTTTCTGCCTTTTTTTTTTCTGCCCTGCCTGGTGTCTCCTCTGAAGGGTGAAAGGGAGGAGATAACACCCATGAGCTCTATACCTCATATCCTCAGACCTCACTCCTTCCCCTGGAGCCTTATTGCACAAAAAGGACTGCACAGCACACTTTAAAAGAAGGTGAAGAGATCACAAACAAACATGGAAGCTGAGGGAATAGAATCTTGAATGTTCATACTCGTACAGTCTGTACTGGGGCTAACCCTCACCCATAAATATCTCTGTAGTGCTTCTTGGGAGCCTTTATTTCCCAGTGTGAGAGATAATAAGCACCTGGAGAACATGTTAAAGTGATGTTGATCAGTTCACAACAACAGAATATCAGGGAATATCTTTCCAAACATACAAGGATGTACCATGAGAGTCTACCCTAGTATTTGGACTCATCTTTTGGGGGTTATTTTTTTCTACTATAACATGCAGAAGTGAAAGAGATGCTTACCCACAGTACCAGAGGGGAAGTCAGACAAGAGTGAAGAGTCATTCTTTATACAATCCAACTCAGAAACAGAAATGAAAGAGACAACAGCAGAGCAAAAGAGAAGTGCATATCTGAGAGTCTGTATACAGAATACAAGTACTAATGATAACCTAGGCTACCTGAAAGGACAGGAAAGTCCACACATCCCCTTACTTATACTTCATATCATAGAGCATATGACTCAGTTAAGATGGAGAAATATTTAATGTTGTCTAGAGGGCAATGAGAATGAGGTAATCATCAAACTCCTCAAGCTCCTCCAGAAGTGAGACTTTAAAAACACAGAGCAGAACACACAACACATGCGCCAAAAGCAGTAAAAACCAGATTGAACCATTTCAATTTTTAAGGCATTTAATCAAATTCTACCATCAGAATTTCATCCTACCTCATCCTGCAAGGTCAACTTCATGAGCAGGTATCTCTCCCTTCAGTCTCCTTTGTGAATGAGGGACCCAGGTAGCAACTGGAATCCACAGCATTTGATGTGGGCCCTCTTTGCACACTTCACATATTGTTCTGCTTGTAAATTGAAATCAACTGAATGTCATTAAAAAATGCCCTCCTATGGTATAGGTTCCACAAGCATTGGCAGGTAATCTGGGACTGCTAAACTCCGGCCAGGAATTTCAGATGGAGGTGTCTGTGGTTGAGCTTCTGAATCTGCATGGAGACAACTGGATAAATGATTCATGTGTGTTGGTGATTTTAAACTCTCCATGAAAATGAGTTGCACTTCAGTCTGAGTATCAACTAACATATTTTCACCCAAGCACAGAAACCCTTTGGCACTGGCACATCATTGCAATGCTGTTGGATGTGCTCATCAGAAAATATACCACATATTTGAGCGCATCACTATTTTGGTAGAATCCAATTTTACTGAAAGAACAGGAGTTCAGTGAAATTTCAACACCCAGAAAAGCTGCAGGAACTTAAGGATGCAGTCTTGTGTATCTTTGGGCTGAACAAGATATTTGTTTTACCAGCATTCTGTTCATGCTTATTTATTTTCTATTACTTTCTCATTTTTCTGTTTTTCTATTGCATCAGTGGATTTCTTCTGCAGTCACGGATGTTTTAGCACAAGATGTCTGCATTTATAGCAGAAAATTCAATACACAGGATTTACCATAAAATTAGCATCTATGTAGCATGATATGTAGCATGATTCTACCACACTGTGATACCATGTCAGCATTCTTGGATTTCTACCAGACTATGATAGAGAGGACTGTTAGAAAGTTCCAGCTTCACTGAATCAGTGTGCAGTATGGGTGGAATAAATATCATGCACCTGGCCATCACACCAAAATACCTATCCATTACACCTGAAATTGTGCCAGGCTGCCAAAACATTGGGTGAGGCAATAAGGCTGTGCTGACAGCTAATGGGACTGTATTGCTGCACCCTTGGGGAGTGAATCCGGGAAGCCTGGCTCACACTAGCAAGTCATCTAACAAACACACAGCCAAACAGGAGCAGCTCCCTTCACTGACAGTACTCATACACACAAAGCTAACCTGGTGGCAAAGTCTTCTGCTTTGTCAGGTTTTGAGATGGAATAGAGCCCTATCTCCCAAACTCACTATGACCCACTGCACAGCACAGCATGGGATAGGGCATGAGGACACTGCAAATGCATTAGGTCAAGTAACAGCCACTGTACTACAGCCACACAACATTTCTAGCCAGCCTCCTCCACGCCTTTATCTTTTTATATATGAAACCTATATGACCAGAAACCAGACACAAGTAATTACATCATCCCACATCAGCTCAGCCCACTCTGCCTGGTGCTGGGATCACTACAGGAGAGAGGGACAATGACAGGGCATTTGAAAGACACTGATGTACCAGTAGGGAAACCTGAACTGGTGGTCAAATAAATGAGGCTAATGCTTATTTCATGCATCTTTCCGGTGTGTATCCACAACAACAGTTTGCATCCTAGTTGACAACAGGGATACTACAGCTAGCACTATTTCCAGCAAAATACTGCATCTTTTATTTAATTGTTCTTTTCTTAGAGAGATGTGGCAAACCAAAATCAGAGTCATGGCTTTTATCAGAGCAAAGCTGAAAGTGGGCTCTCATTGGGCAAATGCATATCAGATTATGAGCCCAATCAAAAGGTCATCATCCCTTTCTCCAAGAAAATAACTTCTGGATCATTACATTTAATTCCTAAAATGTAAAATTCTTAAAGAAATTAGGGATTTTTTTTTCTCGTGGGCTTAACAAAAATCCTATGACATATCTTGGATTTTAATTTAGATGCATGATCATATGAGTGATTAAGGAAACACAAAATCAAAGTAGAACAAATCATAACCCCCCCCCCCCAATTTACCACTCTTTATCTAGAAAATAAAATCATTGAGTAAAAAGTAACAGGGGTTCACTGAAAATAAATCTTGTAGACAATCCTGAATATTAAAATCCTAATTTATCATATCTCCTCTGTTTCACAACATCACCAATGTTGAAAACAAAGCGTTGGAAACAAAGCTCCCTCCAATGACTTGAAGCTGGCATGGAAAATGAAGTAGTGGGGGAGTCCTGAGCCACTGGTCTTCAATGCAGGGCTGCCTTCAGCACACAGGTCTAATATTGACAAGTAAAAGACACACCGCAGATCCACTGGCTACTAAACCCTGCTTTAGGGTGCTCAAAAACATAGCCAAGTGATGGAGAGCACCAAATTGATGGAAAGTGATTTTGGCAGCTCAAGCTTATTGAAACATTTCCAAAAGGACAACTTTTCCCTAGCAGTCTCAGTAGTGGTATGTGCATTGTTTCTCTGTCATCCATCATAACATCAAGGCAAATGAAGCAATTTGAGGAACAGCGACAAGCATTATCTGGAAGAGTGCTTTTATAGAGAAAGGTTAAAAGAGCTTAATGCATCCAGTTTTGTTAAAGCAGAGGTAGATGGAGGCATGTCTTCAGCCAGCAAATGCTTAAGTAATGCAAACCTTAAGGATGGAAAGGAAATACTTGGGGTTATACATATGGGAACAAGTAGGAATAAATTAAGAGGTGGGGAAAGACTAAATATCAGAAAATCTTATTGGCAGTGAAGAACAGAGCCTGTGCAAAATTTTCAGGGGAATTTTTAAAGTTATTTAAAAGTAATTTGAAAAATACTAATAAAGCTAATAGGTGTAAGTCTGTACTAGCAGAAGAGTTGATTGGATTACACAACAGCCTCCTCTATCTCCACTTCTTCCTTTGCTTGGCTTATCTTCTACCAGTTAACACTGTACATTTGGTAAAAGCAAAAAGAAAGTAGCCTAAGGCACATTCATGACAAAAATCTCAATGCTGATTTAAGAGAGTTCATGTGCTCCCAGATCCTGAGAAATTGACCCCATAAAAATTTCTCATTTATTTGAGCGCAACATCACTTGGATTTGATCCATGGCCCACAGAAGAGGTAATTCCGTGCAGGAGAGACAAGGTGGTTCAGACAAGGGATTATTGCTTTTGTAGTCTGTCACGTAGATAATCTCTAGTGAATACCAGCAGTTGAAAAGGTTACAGCTTCTAACTAACCAGACTGACACTCTCCCAGAAATTTCTGCTTCCATACCAAGGTGGCAGAAACCACACATCTGTATTTTAGCATATCTGGTTCTTTGCCCAGGAAAGAAAAAAGAAAAAGAAAACGAAGGAAAAAAAAAATACTATAAACTACCAAAAAGGCACCTTACATGCTAATTGAATGCTGGCACTTTAATGTGCTTAGGAGGAATGCTTTAAACTACCACAGCTCAGTAAATGTAGCAGTCTTTAGGTACACAATTTTTCACTGAGAGTGACTGACCACCCCACTCTTCTGGTGTTGACTCTGCTCCAGCAGTCATGCCAACAAAGCTGACAGCTCTCCATTTCAAAGTCTTTCGGATGTGTTCTCCAGTAGAACAGAGGAGGGCATTCCTTCATCTGATGGGTCAGCTGTTAAACTTTGGTGTCTAAGTATTTATGTCATTTCTGTTTATGAACACAAATAGACTTCCATAAGAACTATGTTCTATGTCTTGTCATAGTTTATGATGAGGTGGTTTTTTTCTAGTATAGAAATTGTTTTTAAACTGTTCAACATGCTCAAGGAACACTGCAATATCCAAATGTTGATATTTATATGCGCTGTATGTATAAATGAAGCAACTTGAAGAGTCTTAAATATGTATGAAATAATATAACCCAGATTAAAGCTGAAATAAATTAATGGAATTTTTTTTGCTTTATCATTTACAGACATTGGACCATATTGTATTGTTTTTTCCTGCACAGAAAACAGTGGGAGTTCTGGACAAAGATGAAAGGGAGAATATGTACTATGAGCTGTTTGTTTTCTGCTCATAGTATCTCTTTCAAAAGACATTCTGTATTTAGAACCAATAAAAACTGCCCATATTTTAATGCTGGAAGGTTGAAGATTCATAGATACCATAACAGTAGGATTCATGGTTCTTTTCTCGTTTATATCATGGCCTTTTTTTTTTTTTAATAGCACAGTTGGCACTTCCATTTTTACTCCAAGGCAGATTTTGCCATGCTTACATCTTAGATTTGTTAGAGTTCCCATTCATTTTAGTGGGTAGGATGCTCTACAGCATGAATTACGAGAAAGTCTGGCTGCTGCTTGGTTGTGCAATACTGAATTTGAAATACGAGAAATAGAAAATAGCTGACTTTTTTTTTTTCCAGAAGAGTATTGCATGTACAGCAGAAGCCCAGTTAGGAAGGTAAAATCAAAATCCTACAGGGTCCACTGTAATAGGAGAACATCACTAACTGCTTTTTATCTTTCTGAGTTCTTAGGTTTGATTGTGCTCTTTGATGTACATACCTCATCCCCACAGAAGTCAACATGTGGGCTTCTGCTCACAGCAGTGATCAAGCTTTATATTTACTGTGGTTTGGGTGGTTCTGAGAAATATGAACAGAGACTCAGGCTCATAAATCACTGCTTTGTATGAACCCATTTTCAATGCAGTAGTCAAAAGACTATGCAACTTTGAAAGATTAGTAATTACACAGAAGCCTTTGGTTCCTCCTCACATGTCTTCTGGAAATGATCACTATTGCTGGAAAAGGTTTCAACCCAGTACTTCTAACATTCCATTTTTCCCTTGAAAATAAACCTAGTTGATGCTGTGGCCATAGTTCAACAAAACAACCACATGCAGACTTTCAAGGTGTCTTTAGGGAGTTCTAACAATAAAGAACAGTATATGTTACGACTGTCTAAGAGCCATAACAAACGTTACTATTTTTAGTTAGGCTGTTAGTCAGCCCCTTAGAGACTCCGGCTCTATTACACTACCAAGATCTGTTATGCTGTTGTGACAGATGAAACACAGTGATGTGTTCAGCCACTTGAAACCCAGTGTGACGTGTTGATCAGGTGGCGAAATGGCACGTGGGAGCATACAGGTTTTTATTCTAAAAAGCTAAGGCGATCTTCAGTGAACAGACTACCACAGACTTTTGCTTCCAACACTTTATCCAAGGTGACTTTGAGACTATCAGTCCTGGACAGATGATACCCAGTTCACATCTGTTCCCGGGAGTATCGCCACGTGGCACACCTGGTATCACAGCTTCTATCAGCTCTGGTTCCACGGACCCATTTCCCGGGGTAACCTCCACTTGACAGACACCAGTGTATCATACGTGTAACAATGCACCTTTGCCCCCACTGCAAATTCTCTCCAGGCATTCCCAAAGGTCTTACGGCGACGCCAGTCACCCAAACTGACAGCGATAAGTACATGTCTTCCCTCCAGAGCGGCAGACGCGTGGTGTCACGCCCTAGCTCCAGGACGGGGTCCCACGGCGCCTGAGGCATGCAAAACCTCCCAGCCCTCCGCTTCTGCTGCGGCCGAGGCTGCTGTGCCGACAGGACCGGCACGGGCCAGCAGCTGAGGTGGGGGGATTCCCTCAGGGTGAAGCTATCGACACCCGTGCTGCATAACACCCCGGGCCTATAACTGTGAAGATAAAACACGGGAAAAGGACAGGAACACTGGCGAGAAACGCCACCGTCTCTCCAGCGAGGCCGCGAGGCGCCCCCCCGCCGCCATCTTGGACGAGGCTGGGAGAAGCCCCGACAGCCTCGGCGGGGAAACAACAGCGTCCGCCGGCCCGCCCAGACATCGGGAACAAGAGAGCGCTAAAGAGGCGGAGTGACCCCCGTGAACAGCCGGCGCTTACAGAAGATCTAAAACCGCATTTTAAATAGAAAAAAAAAAAAAAATTAAAAAAATTAAACCAAAGCAACCTAGTCGGCAACCCTGCGGCCAGAACACGCGGGACGAAGGAAGGGCCGCCCTGCCCGCACTTAAAATGGCACCTGCTCTCCGCCCTGGCCGGGTGGGGGCGTGGCCTCGCCAGGGGGCGTGGCGGCCCATGACACGCGCGTCAGGAGCCGCAGCGCGCGCTCGCGGGGGTG
>WEIU01013158.1:20006-32643 GCA_013389925.1 Aegithalos caudatus | reverse complement strand
CTCCCGCTGCCCCGGGTGTGCGCGGAGTCGCGGCGCTGCCTCCCCCGCCCCGCCGCCGCGGCTGCCGGAGTGCGGGTGTGTGTCTGTGTTCGTGTGTGTGTGTGTCGCTGGCGTTTCGCGGGGGTTTCTTCTCCCTGACAGCGGTGGGGACGGGGATGCAGCTGGAGCTGCCCTTTAAACGGGGGAAAGGGAAATAAATAAATAAAATACGAGGCTTTCTCGCGTTGAGCTGGTTTCCCTGCGGCAGGCTTCCAGCAGGAGACGAAGCCAAGCCAAACAGACTGGCAAAGCTGCATGAGAAAGGACAGAAACGCACGCTTTTCCATGGATTGGATTTTGATTCTTCACCAAGTGACAATGGGACACCCCTTTTCCTCCCCAAACTTTTGACAGGTGTCCGGAGCCTTTGCAGGGTTGATGGCGTTTTCTCCAAACTTTATGAAGTCCCTGTCTGACTTTCCCTAACTTGCAGTGTCTGTGATTTTGGCATGAAGTCTTTTCATTGTGGTTTAGCAAGGAAAAAAAGCCGCGAGCGAAACACCTAAGCATAATCTGTAGCATTGCTGAGAATAGCTTTCAAGCATTTCCAAGGTGCAGGCAGAGTCTTAGTCTACTTGAAAGCGTGGCTGTGTGGCAGCATGAAAGAGCAGCAGGTAAATATAATGTATTACTAAAGTAGGTGAAACAGATTTACTTTGGCTGGACAGGAGAATTTGCTTTCCAGGCAAGTTGCTGCACCGGAGGAGGGAGGAGATTGAGGTCTGACGGGAAGAAACTGAGTAAAAATAAAAAAGAGTAAGAATAAAAAGGGTATGGAATAGGAGCTTAGCAAGGAGGTGTTAGTTGTATGCCTAGACCAGACTTCAGGGAAGAAACACGTCCTAATAATACATGTATTAAAAAAAAGTATATATACCTTTCTAAAAAAGGGCTCAATTTCAGTCACTTCCAAATAGCTTCTTTTTACAAATATGAGGATGTTGATATTAAGGTGATTAAAAACTCAAATCAGTTGTTGCACAGCCACTCTTGTTCACTCAACTTTGTCTACAGGGAATGTAAACATTTAGAAAACTGTGAGTATCATCCCATATCCTTAGAAAGAGAAAAATGTGTCAGTTTGTCAGTGTGGCCTATAGTGTCTTGAGGTACTAAAAGAGTTCAAATGCTTGAGAAATTTTTATTTTTAACTCTGATTGTGACTGCATTCCTTCACAGGTAATAAGGTATATGTGTTTATAAGCTTTGTCAGTGATGTCATTTACTGGTATGATGGAATTGATTCAGCCCCCTGGAAGTTGTGACAGCTGGGGCCACGGTCTGGTTTGGTTCATTTATAAAGAAGATACTAGTTTTTTTTTTTCCTCTAGGGACTTTCTTGGCATTCCTAAATAAAAAAAAAGGCAGTTGTAGATTCACAGAATTTGAACAGATACAGTTGAGGCCCTTCAAGAAAATGGAATAGTTTTCACTGAGAACGTTTACTTCTGTTTATACAGTCTATTACTTAAAACTTACCCCAGCTACATATCTGTCATTTTCAAAAGACGAATTTGTTTCTCAAATAGAACACGGATTTCTTTTAGACTTCATATTTCTGACATTCGCTTTTCTTGCCAAGTGTTCTGCTGCTTAGGGTAATCTAAGAGTGGTACATCTAAGGTACATTAGTAGGTGTTTCTTTGGTGTTTGGGTTTTTTCTCAGTTATTCATCATTTATGGACTCCTGAGCAGAATTCACTGGCAACCTGCATTTGTGGATCATATGTTGGGAAGTGTTGTCTTGCAGTCTTCCGTTTGTGGAGTGCAATGATTATTTAAACCCTGGATTAAAAAATCAAAACAAACAAAATAATAGTTTTAAAGCAAGACAAAGATTAAAGGGACTTGTGAGATCTAGTTCCACTGATCTTAAACTACAATATAAGTGCCAGTCTGCAAGAGGCAGTGACAGCACAGGAGAGGAAGGATGACTTTGGTCACGGGCCTTTAGAGCAAGGTGGGAGCTCAAAGTGAAATAGTAGTTGAGAAGAAAGGAGGGGAAGGGTGTTCAGGCTTTATCCTTAAGTGCCTTAAATTTACCAGGTTGTGTCACGGTAAATGAAGTAAGACACAGTTTAAAAATAATAGTCAGGAAGCAGGGAAGTAGCTAGGAATATCCTTTCCATCTCCCAAATGTGGGCATACATTTTTCACTACAGCTGCAGGAAGGAAGCTGTGGAGAGGGATTAGGGCTGAGGTTGTGTGCATTGTTGCTCCCGAGCACTGCCAAGTTGAAGGTGGGTGTAGTAAGACACAGTGCAGTACGGACTCCAGAGAAGTTGCTACAGAAAAAACTTGATAGAAGCAAGTGCAGGGTGAATAGTGTGAGAAGAGTACATCAGAATATTACAAAAGAAAATGAAAAGGGCATGTGGAGGACACTCTTTTCCTCTCACCCTGCAAATACATGAGGAGAAACTGGGGGAATGATGGAGCTGATGGAGAGAAGATTATGCTGGCTTCATGTGGAGAAGGACCAGCAAGCAGTTCTTTGTGGATGGAGCTGTCACAAGTAGAAAGAAGATTGACGCTGGAGTATTCTAGATAGACATGACTGTTTCCAGTACCCAATCTTAGTTAAGGAGTTTGAGGGGGTAAAATGTAACATAAACATCATTGCCTGAAGGCAAGAAGCAAAACTGAAATTGTTAGCACGTTATAGCTGTAAATCGAAGTCTTGAGGAACTGTGACATTGCTGTACACTCTTTCTGTGCTAGAGAAATAGAACTTGTGGAAATTGTCTGGTATCTGAACAGATAGCAGAGTAGAGAAAACTGTGTATGAACCAGCCAGAGAACCTTAAACATCAGTTTCAGACTAAACACTGATATGTGACTTCTTTTTTTGTGCCTAGCTGGGTCCTCATGGGTGCCCATGTATTGCTGAAGAATGAGTAAGACTGAGAAGGTTGTAAAATTTTATGTTTGTTTTTTTTCACTTCGGAAATCTGTGAACCATTGCAAAAGAATGACATGGCAGGAAAAAATTTCAGTCTCAGAGAGCCTCTTGCTATTTAGGAGGGGCAAAAAATAACTTTAGAGTTTCTTTGGCAAATATCTATGATTTTCAGGATTTTTGTAAGGCTTATCCTTTCCTAGTGTAATTATCACATTCTGTATTGCCACATAGAGTGAGGACAGCTATCAGTTTATATTGGTGTGCTTTTTGCTTGGTGTTTTGCTTGACTGACATGAGGATGCTTTTTTTATCTGAACTGTTTTGTGTTGGTTCCCTTATTTATATACATTTTTATATTTTTAGAAAATCTTCACTTTGTACAGCTTATTTTTTAAAATCCCCTTTTATTTGGCCAGCTGACTGAAAACCTGTTGAGACTACTTTTATAGCTCTCTTACCTACCCATCTGCTCACAAGATACATGGAGGTAGAGCAAGGTTGATATTGAGGCTATATTCAATTGCTGACTGTAATTTTTAAAGTTGCATCTTAGTGCTGGATCTGGGAAAAAAATTCTGTTTAAGAATCTACATTATGATACCAGATAGACCAGTGAAAATAGGACTTTTTTTTCCTAATGCTTGATGTAATCTCTTCTAGCTTCCTAGAAACTAAGTTAGTTACTCTGTGTAAGTGGGATATTGTCATCAGAGCAGTGCACTGATATGTTGGAATTCTGGTTCCATTTTAGTCATTCTTTCTAATCTCAAACAAATAACTTTTCCTTTTTGTTTTTTGCTGATTTCTAAAATGGCAAACCAGGATACTTCACAGGAGTATCAAAACTAGATTAATATTGCTAGATGATTGAGAGAAAGCGTACATGTTCAATATAATAAAAAGTCTCTTCACTTGTACCTCCTGTTTGTCACATCCTGCTGTCAGAACTAATCTACAGTATGCCAGCGTTTACTTTTATGTTGGTGTTTTGACCCTGACTTAAATCAAAGTGTGATTCAGAAAGAATGACCTCAATCAAACTGAAAACACTTCAGCAGTTGAAGTAGCACATCAGAATCATGAAGAGTGTGAGAAAACAAGTGGATAAAAATTGACCATGCTATCTCACTGTGGATTTGAAACTTAAGTGTGGGACTGCTGATTAGGTTTGCACTGTATCTCTGTATTTGTGAATGAAAAACATTGACCACGTACTTGGATTGAACAGTCTTACTTGCTTGTGAAATCTTTGGACTAAAATAAAGGACAAATTTTACTGTAGTGTACAGAAAGTTGAGACCCCATATTCTCCATGACCTTCAATGTAATCTCCAAGTGGGTGCTATTCCCTCTCTGCACCTCTTTCTCCCTCACTGGTGTTCAGTTTTATTGCACGTGTGAAGCAGACTGTGTCTTCTCACCTGTAGCTGTCCATTGAAGGATGGTGGGCTCAGTTCAGGGCCTTGGATTGTCATCTCTTTAAGGAACTTGCTATGGATTTGTGTAGTGCCTAATATGAAATTCCACCAGAGTGTGCGGAAGTTGACAGGCTTTGCATTATTTAAAGCTTTCAGTTGTGATTTTTTTGTGAATGATTGCAATATGGATTGCTCTGAGTCATTTGGATGTATTTGTGCATGTTAAAATTTTCAGCTGTTTGCTTGGACATTTGCTGTGAGTCACTTTATTTCAAAGCCTACCCAGTTTTATGCTGCTTAAAGTGATACGTGTTATGGTTCCACGGTGTGATTTACTGAGTCTGTAAGTTCAAAGAATCTTTTCAAACAGTAAACTTGGTAAATGACCTGAGAGTCTGTCAGTGAATGGTGGATGCTGTGGTTCATGCATAACGAGCAGTAAAAGTTATGTGACTGAAGCACAGGCTAGAACCAGTTTGGTTTGTTCCTGTGTTTGTGGGTTCGGCAAGAATAGAAGTCTATAATGATCTGTTTTATTTCTCTTGCTCGTACCTTCTGTCTGGTGTAGCACCCCTGACTTTGTCAATCTATAGCACAAACATACCTGGGTATAACAAGCTCAAGAAAGTGCCTTTTTTTCTCTAAAAGACAGCAGTGAATTAAATTTCCACTCTTCATAGTAGTTAGTGGGGCTACTTGGAACTGAACTGAGCAATACCCTGAGCAGCCTCCTCTTACTAGATGTTCTCTGATCAGGTGACTAGGGTGGAGCCTCCAGGGTCACTTCCAGCTGGCATTATCCTGCAGTTCCAAAAGTTGAGCACAATGGGTCCTTACAATGAAAGCAACTGTTTGGATCCATTCACATTGTGGGAGTTAGCAAACTTGAGTTTGAAATAAAGTTATTTTAAAAATAATTCCTGTTTTTCAAAAAATTCGTGTTAGTATTTCAGCATTTTTAATTATTTATACCAAGACAGAGGATGCAGAATTTCTTCTTGCATAGGGAGAAACCGAAGGAACCAGTGACCATCAGAGCAAAATACTTACAATTTATGTTTCTAGTCATAAATACAAGCAAAGAATAAACTTGTGTCAGATACGTATTTGTTAGAGGCAGCATTTAAAATTTTAATGGGATGCAGGATTGTTGTGTATGTTTTTCTTAACTGTCCTTATGGAATAATTAGTGATTTACTGACTGCAGCAAAAATGTGGTGGAGCATTTGCATTTAATATTTTTGAAATACGGTTTTAGCATTTTCTCATAAGCGGCATTGGATAACTTTTGCTTTGAAATATTAAAGGGACTAAACCAAGATCATGTCTTTCTCTCTTTTTGAAAACTTTGTCTGTGATAGGGAAATAACAAAGAGCTGAAGGATTGCCATGTAATTCCAATCTCTGAAAAGTAGGAAAGAGTTGAGGTGTTTCACTAGTTTGAGATTTTCCTGCTACAATTACCAGATTAATATTCTCTTTAAGACTATTATAGATGCATTTTTAATACCTCCCCTTCTACTGCCTGACATAGCTAGCAGCAGAGAACCATCTGAGAACAGTTTTGCTGTCCTTATCAAACTGGTTTTAGAGATATCTGAGTGTAATTTAGTGGAAGGAACTGCACAGGAAATGAAAGTACACACATAACAGCTCCTTCTGTCTGTGCACTCTTTGAAGCTACAAAATGTTATGTAATAGAACTGTTCGGCTGACTCTAATGCAACATGCTTAGTTTTCTGAAGTTATTTTATAAATGGATCCATTACCTGTTCTTCATGAAGCAGTTTGTCTTTGCAATGTCTTAAGCGTTATCTGAGGGGTTTTTCCAGTTGAACACCTAGATCTATGTTGGACTATATTCGGTGTAATAGGATGTGCATGAACTTTTTAAAGTTACTTAAACTAGGAAAATCCCAGACAGCCCTTGGTTATAGGGTTAGGTTTTTTAAGTAAGAAAGCACAGCTAACATGATGTTAAACAGATTAAATCATCATTTGAGGGAGTGATGATAGGAGACAAAGTTGTAGATAAGCATGGTACCAATTTAAGTAGTTTGCAACATTTCCTACTTAGTGTCATAATATGTTAAATTAATTTAAAGACTGGTTATCTGAAGCTTGTAAATATAAATGTGAAATGATCTAGAAACACAGAAGTCTAAGTGAATCAGTGATTTACACCAAAATACTGTACAAATATTTACAGGTGGGATTTGTAGATAATGATAAAAACTATCCGGGTAACTAGATAAACTGCAAGGTATATGGGTTTGGTTTATTCCCAGCAGTGGTTCATGCTCTGCCTAAGAGGCTGGCCACAAGGACCTCTTCCTGGCTCTGTTCTGGGACCTGTCCTGCTTTATATCTTTGTCACTGATCTGTAGTTGGAATGTACCAATGCTCATGTCTGCATTTTGGAGAGATCTAATGCAAGAACAATGAGCTATCTGGACCTTCATGAATTCCAAAAAGGACAAATGGAAAGCCCTTTATATGGGACATAATAACCACCTGCAGGGAATACAACCTGGAAATACTGTACATGAGTCAGCAGTGTAACCCTGGCAACATACAGGAGTGTAGCCACTGGGCTGAACAAAGTGATTATTCCTGTTTACTCAGCACTTAATAGACCACACCTAAACCACTGAGTCCAGTTTTGTTCTCTGCCATCCCACTGGAAGTCTGCAAGAATGGTCAATATGTGCATGACCTATGAATGGAGGCTGAGGGATCTTGTGACAGCATGCCCATATAAAAGTAGTTTATGGATGAAAATGGAGCCTGACTTCTCATAGAGATGCATGGTTGGAGCTTGAGACAGTGGCTTTCATAAAGTGAAACAGGCAAAGTTAGTTTTGTGCTGGGAGATGCTGCTCTGTGATGATCTGAGTAAGAGAGGCACTTGGACACTATAAAAAACATTGAAAATTCTGTTTATTAAAGCTAACCATATAAAGAGAAAATAGTATAATCTTGGATCTCTTTTGATGCTGGGAACCCTGAATTGTTCAGCACCAAACAGACCTTCAGAGAGTCCATGTGCAACACTGTGCAGACCCCATCCATAGAAAGGTTACCCCATGTTGCCCTGTTGCTGGATTTCCTTGCAAGAAGACAACTCCATCCATAATTTTTGCTGTCAGGTAGAAAGGGTGCTCAGTTGAGAACTTCCATCTGCCCTTTCAGATAAAGCAAGGCATGATCACTGGTGGAGTTAGCTGCAGCTCTCTGCCTCAGAGGGCTGGCTGGGCTCCCCCTGCAGCCACGGGGTGCGTGCAGCACGGCCCTGAGCGCCAGCCCAGACATGCAGCCCAGCACAGGCCTGGCTCTGCTCACCTTGGGTCACTGACTCCCCCATCTGCCACAGGCTTCTGGTCAGCATGGCTATGATCTTCTGCCTTGACATAATGAGTCTGTATTTCACCATGAGGATGGTCAGGCATTGAAACAGGTTCTCTAGAGAGGTTGTAGAATCTCTTGGAGGTTTTTAAGGCCCAGCTAAATGACATCATCCTAAAGCAACATCATCCAAACTCAGCATTCACTGCACTTCTGCAGAAAGTTGAGCTGGATGGCAGTCTTAAGGTCCATTCCACCCTCACTTTCCCTGTCTCAGTATTTTGTGTCTCCCCTGTGATCTTAAAACTTAGTTGCAGCTTGCAATAGTTTTATTGCAGCTGATGGGAATATCTGTAAGACAGAGGTCTGACTTTTCATGTAACTCTGTGGTGAAGTCAATGCTATAGTAATAGTAATTTAGACATAATTTTGGTAGAAGCAGGGTTGTAATTGTACCAGGAAGCTTCAGTGGTTGCTGCATCGCTAAAGAAGTGGGATCACAAATAAAAACAAGACCTTGTCAACCATTCCTTATTTCTGTAATCGTGGATCACATAGGCTTTATTTGTCCCCATGTTTTTTTTCTTTCTCTTGAAAAATCTTTTTCAAAAGGAATATTTATGCCTGATCGTTCATGTAAAGACTAATACAGCTGTTAGTTTTCATCTTTGCCAGCTGCTGGCTATATAACAATACATTCAATTGCAGTTTACATGTTAATATACAAGATGTATTAAAGTAGTACTTAATCTATGCAGTTAGTATGTCTGAGGAAATACTGAGAGATTTGGATAGTTGATGTTGCAAAGTTTTTGACTATTCCTTTCTTGCAGTGGAGGACATGGAGTACTTGGTCCATACTAGAAACCATTTCCTTCTTGTGTGTTTGCTTTGGTTTTCTGAACCTGTGTGTAACTTCAATCTGTGGAGCCAGCAACAGGCAGTTGAGAGGTACCAGAAATTACCATTGTTCAGTGTGTACTAGGAAGCACTGAGACTACTCTTGCCCTCTAAGTTGAATCTCCTAAGTATAAGATAGTAGGGAAGGTGTGTGTGTGTGTAACTTGTATATTATGATACAGCTACTTTTATATTATCATATATCAGCTTTGGCTGACCTATAGCTTCTAAAATATTCAAAAGATTAATAAATTCCTTGTTTTGGAGAAATGTGATTACAATTGATGCTGAAGGAGAGATGGTTGTCATTGACAATCTGAATCTTCACAGGTGAAGTCACTCTGCCCATCAGTACTATTGAATTGCTGACTGTACTTTTTATTTCATTCATTATCTGATGGAGAAAAGATTGAAGTGAACTTCCAGTTCATCAGGGAAAATTTGGTCAGAGTTTCAGTACTTGATGAGGGCAGTGAATTCTTCCTTTGATTACATGAAATTTCTCTAGGGCAAAGGACTAGACTAAAGATCTCAGAGATTGAATAAAACATTTTATTTATTTAGTGTTACTTAATTAACTGTGCTTTAAAAATGCCTGTTTTGTGAAAAAAAAAACCCTCTAATGTTGAAATTAGCAAAGGTGTGCCTATTTAGGTTGAGACTGAGTACTAGGCATGTCAAAGTAGAAATGAGGGGTATTTTTGAATCAAGGCTTGTCTTAGGGGGTAACTTAGTGATGAGTGGTTGTTGCAATCTTCAAAGTAGAATTAGGTGTTTCTCCATAACATATTCTGTCACTAAGCCTAAGGGTTTGGAATTATTGGGTGAAATCATGATCTGTGTTGCACCCAATGTCAACTTAGATTGTCACAGCTGTTTGTAAAAGTCTGAACCAGAAGAGATTGTTTATTTACTTCTGAGAGGTAAATGCTTCCAAGGTATTGTAGGTAGCTAAATTGCATTTCTGCAAGCATTTCATTTCCCTAAGCCTACTTGCACCTTTAATTTCTTATTAATGTTTTTGGAGTGTTCCCCCCTCCAAACTCATAGCCTGTTTTGTTTCATTGTGTTTGCTCTGTATTTTATCTTCCTTCAAGACTTTCACCCGCTCTTCTCCACCCTTTTCCCTTCTGGTTTTATCAGACCTTGCAGCCAGCTTTTTCCTGCTTGTCTGTGTTCCCTCATGGCAAGTCAACAGATTGCTGTGTTCAGCAATCAATAAGTAGTGTTACTGCCACATCATCAGCACTATGGCTTTAACATCAGGCCTTTTCTACCTTTTCCTGGCCTTTGATTGTTGTAGTTATAAACTTCACATGGTAGCTGAACAAGCATTATCTCACCACTCTTTTTTACTTGTAGGTAGTCAGGCTTAAGAGGTGTTTCCAGTGGACACCTGAGTGTTGCCAAGTGAGCATAGGAGGGGAGGAGATAACTGTGCTGCTCCCTCCCCATGATACTTCTCTCCTGGAACTTGGTATTAACTGAGTCGCAACTGTTACGCAAAAAAAACCAAACAAATGTGGTGTTCGTGTACCTTTGTTGTTCTAAAATTTCATGCAGTTCTATCCCGATAACTGACCTAGAAAAGAGGGGAGTGAGGCAAAATCAGGGCAGGGAAAAGAGCAGAACTCTCACTTAGTAGACTATTGTTTCAGTGCCATAAGATGAGTGATAGAAAGCATCCTCTGTAGTAGTAGCAAGGTAGGAGTAAGGATGGAAAACTGAGCAGTGTCCACAGAGCATAAGCTGTAGCTCTCACCTGATTGCATTCACATTGCCAGCAATTTAGATGTCAGGAGGTATTTGTCTGGCTCTGTCACCTTCCTGTTCTGTGGAGGGTTTTTTGGAAACTCTGAAAATTGCATCTTCCTTCCTCTCTTCTGTGGTGTGAAGAACAATGCTTGATCTCTGTCAGTGTTACTAAGGTTATTAATCATCCTGGATGTACCTTTTAGGTAGGTCTTTCCACTGTTTTGAGTAGGTGGGGGTCTGTTCAGTGGCTCATTTCATAAGGGTATGAAGACTAATGTTAATGGCAATAGCTGAAATTATTGGCATTTAATGCATTGTTCTCCTGAGGCTCCAGAAGCTGTGAACTGACTGCTGTTACTGGCAAGGTACACACTGAATGTGTGTATGTGCTGAAGAGATTAGAATTCCATTAAGTGCACGTTACCTTTTTGCACATTCGTTTTCAGTGCTACATGAAAAGTTTCTGATCTAAAACTTGAAAAATTGAGATAAATCCTGAAGAGTAGTTTGGAGGGACTGTTGTTTTTCCCCTCTTGTTGCAGGACAGCTTACCTTGTTTTTGAGGGTAGTTCCAAATAATTTTGTCTGTACTACATGTTCAGTAACAATACATTTATAGGAATATAATTTAATTTAACATATTGAAATTTTAAAGCTGCCATCATTAGAAAGAATAGAAAGCCACATTTTGTATGGCCCAAAGCAGAAAAAAATGGATGCTATTTGCAGATGTTTGTTTTCTCTTTAGCTTCCTTTTAAATTTTTTACTCCCTTTAAATGATTTCTGAGAAGTTTCCATGGGTGCCAGTAGTATTGTTCTCTTTGGCTTAAAAATACCATGCACTAAAGTTGTTTTTTTTCCTGCTGAGAGAATTGTCTTTCCTTTTTATTTAATTTTTTTTTAAATTAATTTAAAGTAAATTTTCTCATTCATGCCCCCTTAAGAATGAAATTGAGAATTATTTCCTGAGAAACATTTTGGAGCCAGAAAATAAATATCTTTGGAGGAACAAATGAAATTTTTGCGAAGTTTAAAAGTAAAGCACCAACTTAAAGCATCTGGAAGCTTTCAAAGTAGTATTTTGGTGTTTTTTTCCAAGTGAAGTTTTATGGCCTTTATTGCTATCACCTGAAATCCACTGATTTGGCCAATAGCAGATAATTTTTTAACTCATTAAACAAAAACTCAATGAAAATAAAAATTGCTTTAGTTTAAGTGGTTGGAAATGCACCTAATTGTAAGGTGGAAATGCAGGCTGAATACAGAAAAAGCATCTGAGAATAAAGGTATATGAATAAAATGGGATTTTTTTTTTTTATCTGAAGTAATCTAATGTAATTTTTTTAGGAAAACTAAAAGGAGATTGTTAGGTATAGTGCATGTTACTTTTAGTGAGCTTTTCTGTTTCTATGTATGCTTGTATAGTTTTTTGCAAGGATATATCTATCACAGAGCACATCTAATCAGCGTTAAGTATAAAAGAAACCTTTAAGCAGTTGTAGTGTCTTCTGAAGCATGAAACAAATGTGAGCCAGATGTGTGAGCAGTGGCTTCAGGGTGGAGACTCTTTCTTTCTTTCTCAGTTTAAGCAGTAGCTTCATTGTCTGTCTGAAGCCTGTGTTCTGAATCAGAACCACACTGTCACCTTCTGTTTCATGGCTAGCTTTAAAAACTGAATTGGTGACTGAATTCCTAAAAATCTGCACCAATTTTAACTAAGAGAAAAGAGGAAAGAATGAGTGCAATGTGACAGCTCTTCATACTAGGGGAAGGCCTTGTTGGGTAAAGAAGCTTGTCTTTTATCTGAAGGCAGAAATGACACAAAAGTAAGTTAGTAAAAGATTATATGCAGACTTATTAGGGTGTCAGTGATATGCTCAATTTGTGCTGTTGTTTGCAGTAAAGTAGAAATCATTTGATTTTTTCCCCTCCACTGTGAAATAGTCAGTAGTATGCTCAGTAGTATTGCACTGCAAGTGATCTATTGTCTCTGTTTAGCTTGTATTAACTTGGGCATAGGTTGGTGCATATGAACTTACTCGAGTATGCATTGTGTAAAGTCAGAATTATTTTTTTAATCAGTAGAACAAAATGAGGGTTTGGTGAAGATTCTTTTTGTTATTTAACCTAATGTATTGCTTTTTCATTTCAGATGATGGTTAAAGTGCATTATCTAGGAATGGTTCTATTTCAAATCTAATATATAAACAGAAAATACAAATTTGGCCAGTTGGCTTTTTGAGGGATGGTCATTAGATGTTTAATAATGAAGAAAGA
>WEIU01013158.1:0-16108 GCA_013389925.1 Aegithalos caudatus | reverse complement strand
AGTGATTTTAAAACCAAACTTAAACCGTGAAATGAGTGTCAGGCATCATCTGTATTGCCAGTTAATTTGAGAAAAATTCATTTGTTCTTTGTTCAGACATTAATCTTTAAGCTGGGAGACCTATTCCAGTAATTTAAGTTTTAAAAGCCAAAAATTTCATCAGCTTGATTTTGGAACAGCTTTTTAAATGCTGTTTTTCGGTTTGTCTGGGGTTTTTTGTTGGTTTTTTGGGGTTTTTTTGGTGTTTTTGTTTGTTTTTTTTTTTTATTTAATCTCTTGCCCTATGTTCTGTATAGCTCTTCAGTATAAATGATTGACCAAACTCCTGATTCTTGGATCAAGGATGGATTTTGTTTGTTTTGAGTAACATTAAGGTAATAACAATAAACACACACACAAAAAGTAACTTACTGCTGACACAGCTGACTGGGACTTCTCATACCACTGTAAATATTGCAGTGTCAGTGCAAATATTGCAGGACATGCATGTTTATAATATGAGCTCCCTCTTTCTCCTCTGTGGTGATTCTCACACTCCACCTGAGCTGGAGCTTTCTCAGCCTGTGGCACATGAGAATTGTGTGGTATGATAGCCTGAAAAGTAATTGTATAAAACTTAGTTGTTTGGGGATCTTTTAAATTTGTTTCAGGGTTTTTGCATACTGAAAGAGACTTTTGGAGATGATAGCAGCAATCTTTGTCCTGTATTAGCTTTTACTTTGGATTATATGAAAGCAAGGTTGTGGAGCTTGTGCCCTTAAGGAGAAGAAGGTATCAAAATGTGTGGGGAAGTCAAGGATGTAGAATGGGATTTGCAAACAGTGATATATTAAGAAGCATAGTGAATTTTGGGTACTGAGTGAGGTGTCACCAAAACAGCCAGTGAAGAAATGTTTGGGAGAAATATATATCAAAAGCTGATGTTTTTCTACATGGTATGTGCTTTTACTCCTGTCTACCAAGAGTGCTTTTTGTTTTCTGAAAGTGCTGACACTTTTTTATTTAAAGCATCATACAGTGGCATTGTTGATGACATTATAATAATTGTTTTTGTTAGAACTCTGAGGTTCAAAGTGGGGAATAAAGGTCTAAGTCTCCTTTTTCAGACTGGGGTTCAAAATACATCTTCCAGAAGTGCATACTGTGGTTCTGTGTAGTGAGAAATCTTTCATTTCATCCTGTTGAAGTTGTTCCTTTTTGTGGAAAGAGAAGAATGTTATCACTCACTCAGTTTCATCTAGCACAAATGGTAAATGGTAAAGACAGTCATGGAAAAAGGACATAGGGTAGAGGAGGAATTATTTATAGGACTTTTTTATTTTTTAAATATAATTTTCTCATTTGAGATTGCTTCTGCATTTTGTTCGAAAGACCTCCTTTTTGTGTGTGTGTGTGTGTGTGTATGTGTGAGAGTAGATTTTTGGGGAGTAAAATGTAGAACTCTCTGACTCTTCCTTTCTTCTTTAAATCATAATCATTTTTGTACAGATTATTATATTTTACAGGAAGGGCAATGCCCTTATTTCTTTGTCTTTAGAAGAAAGTTGTACTCCCTACATTTTAAGAAGAATTGAAAAACAATTGCCTGACCAAACATGTAGAGGAAATAAGTGGAGTGTTTGAGGATACTATATTTGACTGAGGCATGAACTTTTCGAGGAATTTAGTCTTATGGTGCAAACACTTCTAAACTGTTTCCAATTTTAATATGTTCCTGTCAAGATGGAGAGGATTGTTGCCATGCCAAGGATTAGGCTGCAGTGTGAAGGAGGCTTTCCAGATGTACAGTTAAGATTATTGGTGTGTAAATGAAACAAATTCTGTTTGTGTCTGAACTTCGTGGGTTTTGATGTATTAAACTCAGTTGTTCAGGTACCCAGCCTGTCATATTTGTTGAAGTATGGAGTTAGCTTGATACAATCACTCTTCTTTGGGACCCTAGAAGAAGTTGTTCCCTGTGGAGTTAAACATTTTTAAGGTAAAATACTAATTGCCAAGTGTGGTCCTTCTTGAGCAAAGTTAGTGTCACAGACTTGTGTTTGTGGTTTTATGGTAGATTATGCATTATTATTTTGGTTTGTCATAACTCTATCTAAAAAATGAGATACAACAGATTTTAGTTGTTTAAATTTTTCTTTTGATTTAATCACAAAATGGGTTTTTGTTAAATTACTTAGCTTTTTGTTTTTCTTTGCAGCTTTCATCCAGTCGGATGGCATAATAGAAATGCTACGTTTTGATGAAGGAGATTTATTGCAGGTATGTAGTCTGAGTAAATCATTTGAACTAGCAATGTTTCATCTTTTTGATAGCTTCTTTTTGAACTCATGGGTTAGTGGAGTTCTGAACATAAGCAAGCACTAAGCTCAAGTCCACACAATCCTTGAACTTTCTAAAGTTACTTTCAACAGTATGCTTCGATGTGGCCAGAGGTTCTGTTCTGGTTCCTTGATGTTTTGTGGTGGGAAAACTCCTGGGTTTTTACCACAGGTTCTCTCTGGCCTGTTTCTGTCCAATTCTTCCTTTCTCAGAAAAATTGGGGGATACTTTGTGTTTAGGGCTCAACTTTGATCTAGAGTTGGAATGCAGTTGGTCAATTCATTTGTAGGAACTGCAAGTGTTGCAAGATTCCCAAACCTAAAGGCAGTTCTTGGGACCAAGTTACCACTTGGTTTAAAGAAATTCTAATTAATTGCTGCAGTGAAGTAATTACTGTTGCAAATAGTTGGTTTGGTGTATGATGTTGCCATGCCTGTCAGTTTTCTTTTGGTTTGAGTCAAAACAGGAAAAAAAAAAGTTAATTTTAAAGAATATATGCTGAAATTTTGAGATGGTGGCAGTAATTAGGATGACATAGGTAGCAACATGGCTTGATACTAGAGATACATAACTCTGAAGATCGATTGACTAGGATTTCATATGCATGCATTTTGTGGATTGTATGTATGTTATTTTTCTTAAAATTCCTTGATGGTGATAGTCTACTACTTGAAAGGGAGCAGAGGAGTTACCAGTACAGTGCTTGATTTATAATTCTTACCTCCTATGTAGTTCAAAAAAGTCAACGCATGCATCAACATATTACGTGTTTCAGATTTATGATGCTGTCTTTTTTGGTTTTTCCCTGTCTACCAAGTTGTTTAGGTTGGTTTTTTCCTTTCTTCAATCCTTGGTCCTTAATGTATATCCTCAAGAATATCTTACTGTAGATGTCAGGAATGTAATGTACAAGAGTAAGGTACTTCAAAATTATACAAACTGGTGACAAGAAGCATCGCAGTTAAAAACAAATAAGAGACCCCCAATACAAACCCCTCAAGTAAAAGCTCTCAAGCCCAAATACCCTACCAAACAAGCAAACAAAAAAGACTCAAGTTCCTCATTAGCCAGTTGTGCAACTCTCATGCACTAAACACATTCTCATAATAGGTATCTGTGTATAGGTTTATGTTCGGATGTGTAGACTAGACTGGTGGAAGTTTTTCATATAGTGGTTATAGTCTCAATTATTAAAGCTTTCAACTGTGAATATTTCTTTAACTTGCATGAAGATACCATATCACCATAAATATAAGGAAAAAATCCACAAGGCTTAGTTTCTTTTTTTACGTACTCAGAGCATATTTTGTTTGACATGTGGTTTAATAAAAACAACAGAGATGTCATTGGCCCAGTGTTTAAGGTAAAGATGATGTAGTTGCATTCAGTTATCTATATTTTAAGTGTTTCTTTCTCATCAGGATTCTTTTTTTTGAACTAGTTCAAAAGAATCTTAAAAATCTGGAATTATCTTACTCATTTTAACACTCTATTGACCACTAGTTCTTAGACTAGAAAGTAACAGTACTGCTGTGAGCCACTCAATAAGTCACATAAAGATGGGAAAGTAAAAGGATTGTTAATTATGCTAACTATTGCAAGATGTAGCACTGTGGTTATGGTGGGACAAAGTCAAGCAATTCTGCATGCTGCACCATAAAATTTGCAGTGCTTTAGATCGCATTGGGCTGCCACTTCCCTTAATATGTTGCTGAATGTTTCATTTAAAGCAAAGAGAGACAAAACTTCTGACAAGTGGTTTGTATGTTTTATGCTATGGTTGTGGCTCTTAAGCCAAAAATCCCTATATAAGTGAAACCACTTCCTTTTAATCAGAATGATAGCATATACTATTTTCTCTAGCTTACAAATTATTTGGGTTTTTTCAGGTAGATATTAATATGGGGACTTCTTGTGACTACTTAATGCAACTAAAAAAAAAAGCAATTACACTTGTCAAACCAGACTTATGTCTTGTTAACAGTAGTTACTAAAGCTTTAAACCTACTCTGTCACTGACTGTTTCTCTTTCAGGTTTTCCATAAGCTTTCACAAATGTCTATTTTCATTACAAATACCATGATGTAGTAGTAAATCAGTATTGTATAATGTTATGTCACCTTCAGGTGGTTTGGTTTTTTAAATATAAAATATCACCAGTACATAAAGTGATTAATAATCAATGAGGTATCAAAGCTATCTCCAGTTTTGGTTTGCTTCCACTTCCCCCAAGAATCTGATACCTTTAGAGTGTAAGCAAATTTTTTCTTGGAAAAAAAAGGCAAGTAAAAGTAAAGCAAGTTTGAAAGCTTTTTTGAAAGTTTGAAAATTTTTCAAAGCAAGTTTGAAAGAGTTGCATTACAAGTAAGGTAAATGAAATGCCAAGTCTTGAATAATTTTATTTTTAGGGAGTCCTGCCATCTCCTTCCAGTTAGTGTCAACCCTCTTGATACTGTTTTTTTGTGCTAATTTGGAGTCCCTACTGTTGGTAAAATACTCCTTATGTCTTTCAGTCACATTTTAGGAATTTTGTTGTAAAAAATATATGAAATTGTTGAAAAGTTTGGTTTGACCAGTCTGACTGAAAGTATTTCAATAAAATACTTTTATTGAAAGAGAATAAATATTTAAATATTTAATAGAAAATTATATTGGTAAAAACAAACTGACAGTGGAAGTTTCATGCACTGCTGCTACTGGATAACTAGCAAAACTAGAGATTCTGTTCTTTGAGTGTGGACTTACAATTTGTGGTTTAGAAAGTGCTGTACCATGTAGTTCAATCTTCTGTCTTGCCAGAGAAAAAGTGAGAATTCTACTCTTCAGCATATGTGTTCAGGTTAAAGGTTTATATCTAAATAAATCTATGCTAGTTCTGCCTGTGGATTAAATTAAAATAATGAGGGATTTTCTTACTTCTGTCTATTTACATGAATCGGTCCCTTTAAGAAGTCAATTTTTTGAGCTCTTCAAATCATTCATTTAGATCCTGAACATAGGGTAAGAATAGTATTACTGTAATTGCAATGTAGGGTTTGGTTTTTTCTTCAATAGGAGGTGGTTTGCAGATGACTGTATAGTTGTTTGGCACTTCAGAGTCATAGACTTGGATGATTGTAATGGGAGATCATGTATACATTTTTTGTAGTGATGGTAACGAAGGGTAGGTGGTGGTGTGTGTAGATGGGCTATGCCTGGCAGGTGACTCTTCTGTTCTTAAAACCTCTAGAGAAGTGAGTTTCATGCCTAAGCTGGTTTTGCTGCTGCTTTTTTCTCAAACATGTACTTGGGGTTTTTGTTAGGTTACTTTGCCTCTTGATCATGATAATATTGTGCTAAAGTCTACCTAAGGCTTCTTCATGCAAGTTCTCTACAACACTCTCTGAATTTACTGGATTTTTATTTGTCACTACTTAAAGTATAGCATTTATTTGAGGTGTTGTGCTCAGAGAGAGGACAGAGTAGTTCCTTCTCTGTCTAGTAATGCTTGTTTTAGTATTGCCAAAATGAGTTGTAAGTTTCTGACAGCATTTTGTTTGCTCATATAGTTTGTATTTCACTGTGCTTTCCAGGCACATTGTTTTCTTTAGTGTGCTATCAGTTATTCCCTTCCCAGTTTTATATTTAAGCTCTCCTTCAGCTCAACTTTGCCATGTCAGTGTCAGACCATCTTCTCCATGTGTCCTGATTATTTGAACCCTTGTCCAGACCTGACAGATGCTTCATGTCTCTGACAATTATGTCATCTGCAACTATTAGGAGGGCTGAAATAAACTACAACTGTTACTTTTAATAATTTGTCCTTTCATATTAAGCCAACATAGTGGCTCACTTTTTGAGGACTTTGCTTTGAAAAGTGAATGGTAAAGGAAAATTTATTTTTCAGAGCAAAGTTTTCTCTTTTTTTTTGTTTTCTTTTTTTTTTTTTTTTAGTTAATAAAGTACTGTTTCCCAGGTCCTTCTATTTGTTGTTAGCGCTTTTGCCGTGGGAATCTAATATTCTTCTGCACAGTATAGTTGGGAGCACTATTTTCTAGAGTGATTTTTTTATTTTTTTTAAATTCACAGTTTGGAAAGTACTTCTGCTTATGCAGTAGTATTTTTAAAGTAATGTATTGCTAAAATGAAAAAGGAAAGTGTTAAGATTTTTCAGTCAAATTATCTTAACCTGAATCTGCTGCAATAATCATAAGTCTATGAAGCCTTTTTTTACAGGTAAACTCATAGAAAATATCTTACTGATAATTACTGGTTTGCAGAATAGCTGAAATGGAGGGGGGGAAAGAAAACCTTTGTACTTGTGTATGCTTAATACATATTTGCTGTCTGTTCATGAACTGCTGTAAACTGCTTGTTACAAAGACTTGTAGTGAGAATTACAATGGCCCTACATGACAGAGACGGGACCTTAATGTGATGTGCAGTGGCTTTGTAACACAGAAGATGTGGAACCAAATTACCTTTGTGGGACTAAGCTGTGTTCATCTCTTACTGGTGGAAGTTTAGTATTTTCTACATAATCTATACTTCATTCTCAGTACAGCAAACACAGCAAAGAATTCTCTTAACAGAAGTGGCAAGCATTCAGTGGTGGTATATCAGCAATAGTGTTTTCAGGGAATAAAGTCTAACCTTATTTTTTAATTAACTGAAATTTTCATAATACAGATTGACTTTTTAAAGGGATTTGATGTGATCTCCATTGATATCTGTGTAGCCAAAGTTCTCAGAATACAGGCTCATAGGTGGGCAGTAAAGTGCCTGGAGCATTGACCTCCATGGGTGTATTCTACAGGACAGAGTTCAGCTGGGAGTTGGTTACCTGTGATAGAGCTTGGAACTGAGAACAGCACTGCTTAAGTTGTCTTTAGCAGCTTGGTTGGTGGTATGGAGAGTACTCTCAGTGGGTTTGGAGATGATACCAAATTGGCCAAAGTAGCTGTTACACTGCAAGGCAAGGCTGCTATTCAGAGGGCCTTCAGCAGGCTGACAGGACTCTCATGACTCAGCTCAAAGGCAAGGCTTGCACCTGAAACAACCCTGTGTGACAGGATAGGCTGGGCCATGACAGCAGCACTGCAGAAAAGACACGGGGGTTCTGGTAGAGAGCAGGTTGAACAAAAGTTGTCCACGTGCTGTTGTAGTAAAGACAACTGCCAGCCTACTGAATTGAGAACAAATGTGGACCCAGAAGATAAAGGGTGTTATTTTCCCCTACCTGTGGTGCTGCAGCTGAGTATTGTGTCCAGTCTGGGCTACCCAGTGTGAGGAAGGTGCTGAGATACTGGAGCAGGCACAGCAGAGTAATACAGGATGACTGGGGGCTGGAAGGCTTCTCATGTTAGGATGTATTTTTTCAGCTATTAGGAGAGAAGCTGAAGAGGAAATGGGATTGCTGTGGGCAGTGCGGAATTAACAGGAACCAGCTTTTTCATTGTGTGCAGTGGAAGAGTAAGAAGCTTTGGACAAAGATTCCCAAACCCATGCAAGAAAGAAAAAAGACTTTTAAATTTGAGGATGTTAAACCCTGGACCAGGTTATTAAAAGTTCTAGAATTTCTGTCTTTTGAGATGATGGCCCAAAGCTGTGAGCAACTTGCACTAATGAGATCTCCACTGAACAACAGCTGACTTGATGGCCTCTGGAGCTTTCTTTCCCATGTGTGTGATTTTATTAAGGAGTAAGAGCCATCTTAGTTCATTGACATTGCTTGTGAGCAGCTGAAGTTTTGCTTCTTGTACTAGAAGAATTGCCATCCCCAGGCTTTAGATTAAAAATAATTGGTGCCAGGAGTGACTGTTGCAAAACCAGTGTCAATAGCATGTGTTGCATCAGCTACAGTCAACTGCTGATGTTTTTGTTTCCTTATGTGAGTTTGGGTCTTGAAAGACCAGGGCACGAATGACTTCAGTCCACTTTCAGCTACCTTTATGGTTACAGCATTCATTTTTTCATTACCTTAAGCGAGATATTGCTCATTAATTATGTTTATTTTAATTATCCTAATTATTAGCGCAGAGCTCATGAGTACAATGAAGATTTAAGCTGCCATTTATGTATCACTTGTAGCTATCTTTCAACATTTAGTTGCAAGCAGCACCTACCTCGTTTTAAAGAAGGAACCAGCCTTACTATGAAATAGCAAATTGTAAAATGTTCTGAGTCTTTCAGGCTGCAACAGTCTTTTAAATTGGTGTGGATAGTCTCTTGTGTAGGAATATAGAAAACTTGGCTTGTTGAGAATTTTGTTAACATTAAAGAAATACATTTGGTGTTGGAAACTCCAGGTCTTGATTAAGAGAGTCTGCTTCTTTGCATTGCCCCAGATGTCCTTGTTGAAGGCTTCTGAGCTCTAGTTTAGTTGCTTAAACATAGCTAACGTCAATATCAGTAAAATCTCAGTAGTGCTATTTGAGATGTCCTGGGCACCTACGTGGACCTGGCAGATATGGCACAGGGTGTAGGAGAAACTGTGTCCTTCTGGGTGTCAGTCTGAGACCAGGCAGGCTGCCCTAGGACATTTATCTCAAGTGGCAGCAGATGCCTATGTTTAGATGACTGATTGTAGTGCTAGGTAATATGACCTCTTACCAAGATGTGAAGAATAGCTATTATAACAAATGGATGAGACATTAAAATCAACTTGGTGGTTGTGATTATTTGTTTGTTTGGTGGGATTTTTTGTTTTTGTGCTTGGGCTCAGGTTAACAACCATGAGTATTTCCTTAGAGAAAGCCTTCAGGCTGTCAGGCGTGGATTTTGATTCTCTATATATGCAAGATTATTGTCCACAATTATACTGAGTCTTTGAAGTGTACTTTGAGGTACAGATTCTCTGTGAAATCTGTCTTGAATATAAGCCTGTTTAGAGAGACTGTTCTTAACTCTTGAAACCATAGTGTTGGCTGACTGCCTTCAAATTTTGTAGCTCACTGTGTGCAAGTTTTCTCAAGATCTTTATACTGAAATCCTCTTGGTTTAGAGTTCAACCCTTCTAGAGTTATATAAGAGATTAAATTAAGGCATGATACTGTTAGGAGCAACAGCCTCAATGTTATATGCTGTCTTCAAATTGAAAGAAATAAATTTAAAAAGAATCATCTATCTTCAAGGCTTGAACACAGCATTTTGGGCAGAAGGATCATAAATGCCTGGTACTGGTAAAAGGGTGATTTTTCCCTCTCTCACTTTTTTCCTGCTCAGTTATATAGTTTTACTGTTTATTTTGTGCTGACCTTAGGTTTTGTTGTTAGGGATGTGGATTAGGAAATTAATCCAATTGAAGGGGTTTTTTTCCTGTAATTTATCTTATTATAAATCTTGAAATATTAAGAGTGTGCACATGCATCATACTTTTTGATCTGTACATTGCAATATTTTGTTATATAATGCTTCTCCAATACAGATAAAATTAAATAAATGTTTCATACAAATAATATTTTGCTAATTCTGCTCTTGTACATGTATCCTTTATGGAAGAAAAGACAAAGCTGTATTTTTTAAAGACCATAATTTTATTTCTCTTTACCTGATAAACCAACAGTATTAAGCAAAACCTACACAATAAATAGTGGATTGATCAGGTACATGGCAATTTAGGAAAAATAAACAGAGGAAAAATAGCAGGCCAGACTGTAGTACAATAGGTCCACAATTATATCTGCAGATCAAATTTAAAAAAAAAAAAAAGTATTTAGGACTTGTACTGAACACAGTTGTATGTTTTTGTTTACTGCATGACTTGAAAGATTGACATGTAATAAAAATGTGTGATAATTATAGAAACTGCCACATGAGATTTATTTTTGGTTTAGTTCCATGATGCTATACTTGCTGAAGTTGGTAGGCTGTTTCTTTGCTCTTGATTGACCCTGATCCAAAAAACAAACTGTAAAATCCCCAGCAAAACGCACATGACAAAATACCCACAAAAAACAAGTAAAGCAAAAAGCAACCAGCTCCTGCTCAATAAACAGAAAGTGTAATTAAAATGAATTTATAATAATACTTATGTTTAATGGACATCTGAAAGGAAAAACTAGACTTTTCCTTGTAAATGTGAATCTTTGATGGATTTTTGCTCTTAAATATATCCCAGAAATACCAGTATTAGCAGAGTGATTTATGTTTTTAAACCTGATCTACAGATATTTGACTTAATATTTTCATAGCAAATCAGAAACTTCAGAACATAGGGGAAAACCTTTGGTGTGCAGTCAGATAATTCAACTCCCAACAGTTAACTACAACCATGGCAATGTAGTAGTTGCACTTTTGTCAATTATGTGTATTTCCATTTGTTTCTGCCTTTTTCTGGAGTTAAATTTGATCTCCACTGCCCTCTGTCTAAAAGTTGGCCTGAGTGGGATCTTAGAGTGAGAAAAATATTAGTGGTATTGACAGCCAATTATGATGCTTAAGAGAGTATATATAACTAACAACTTTATGAAATTATTAAAACTTAATAGAACTTGCTGTCTCGTTAGAGCCAAAGCTAGTTGTCAAGGATGGGACAGTGCTGGTATGGCTATTTTAGTTGCCCTGTCATAGGATCTGAACCTGTTAGCTTCATCATTTTACTGTCAGGTAACTGCTGGTAACTTAATTATGTGCTTTAGTTACGTTTTGAAAGAAAAAGCCCTCCATTGCTGAAAGAAAGGTTTTATTTCATTTTAGTGATTAATGTGCTTTCAAGGCCATTGGTAAGGATTACATGGGGTTTTTTTTATAAGGTTTTATATATCTGTTAATGTCACAGAGTAAGCTTGGTTGTCATGGTTTAACTCCAGCTGGATGCTCAGCCCCATACACTGCTTGCTCTGTTTCCCCCAGTGGGATGGGGGAAGGGAATCTGAAGAAAAAAGGTGAGAAAACTCATGGGATATTAATTACTCATTAAATACTTAAATAGGTAAAGTAAAATAAAGAAATCACAGAATTATAATCCCAGAATGTTCTGAGTTGATAGAGACCATAAAGATCAATGAGTCAAACTCTTGGCCCTGCACAGGACAGGCCCTGCACAGACAGAAGAGTCATACCATGTGCTTGAGAGTGTTGCCCAAACACTTCCTAAAAGCCTATTGCAGTGCCAAACCACCTTCTGGGTGAAGAACCTTTTCCTAATATCACACCTAGACCTTCCCAGACCCATGCTATCACAGAAGTTATATACCCACTGTCCTTATCTCAACCTGTGAGTTTTTCTCATGGTTGAAATGAGAAAATAATGTGTGGCAGTTTAAAACTGGAAGTTTTGCCTTTGTCTTTCCAGTCTGAGGAAAATACAAGGTATGGAAAAAAGAGATCTGCCTTTTCCTATTTCTTTTCTTTAGGTTTCAGAGCTAATTATCTTGTTAGTTAGCAAGTTTCTTTTTCCTAGAAAGTTTTAGATAGAAAACGTTTTGTACCTTAAGCGTTTTAAATTTTAAATTTCTCCTTAATTTTAATTGAATTTCTCTTACAGCCTGTTGTAAATTGCTTCAGAATAGTATTTACCTGTAACTTACTGCTAACAGAAAATGGAGTGTGACATCAGAAGTTGAACTAAAAGCCTTTCAGTATATGGGTAGTATACTTTAGATAAGAAAACATGGAATGATCTGTAAGCTTTTATCTATTCATTAAATTAATGGTGTTTCAATTAAGAATAAGAAATGGACTGGTTTCCTAATTACAGTACAAACATAGTAGGTAAGTTTAAAGGAAAGCTTGCTGACTTTCAAATTACAATAACATAGTATAAAACAACTTAGCTTGTTGTTTAGTCTTTTCCTTCACTGAGGAAAAACTGCACTGATTATTTTGTACTGTAAAATGTAATTTCTTGTGAAGCCCTTCCTGCAATATCCTTTTAGCAAGGCAGTCTGACTCTGTATCAGAGGTTTTAAAACCAAAAAAAAATCTAATGAATGTTCTGTGTGGCCTTTCAAAATTGCAAATAAATCCTCAAGTTGCAAACAGACTAGCTTTGTTTTACAATGATAAATAATACACTTCCAGCTTTCCCTAGTATGATGCAAATTGGAGGGTGACTAAACAACTTCATTTTAAATCTGGAATGCTACATAGATTTACAATACAGCAAGAATTGATCCCTGTAGACTCAGTGATCTAATAAGAGTAATTATAAAGTTTCCAAAAAGTGTCTCCAAATAGCAAAATTAAAATTCCTCTAATAAAATAATCTATATTTTAAGTAAAGATAATTTTAAGAAGCTATTTTAAAATACTTTAGCCTAGAAAAACAAATGAAGTGTAATTTTTAGCTGAAATAGAAATCAGTGAAGTGTCCAGCAAAAGGGACTTGATTTTTAGTTCTGAAATGAGATACAAGTTTGCATTCCCCTTGCAAACAAGTGACATCCTTGTACTAGAGATGAACTGGTCAAGGTGCACTTTATCACACCTGTGAGTTTTCTTCCCACTCTCAGAGATAAGTATTCAGCTTGGCCATGAAATGTCTTTTAGAGGATTGTTTAAGTCCTCCGTTTCATCTCCAAATCCTGTGGGAAGACAGAAGTTTTCCAAGCCTGGTATGTTTTAACATTAGCAGTACCAGAAGGACACTGCATAGGCAGGCTTCTAAACCAGTTGGCATTTCTTAGGCAAGAGTAAACTAATTGGAAATCCCTGGACAACCTAACCTCCTTGTTTTCAGGTAATTAACTGAAATGCCCAGCAGAGTGGAAGGAAGGGTATGAATAATAGAGGCTAGGAGATCATTAGCAGAGAAGGAGATGATGTTTCCTAGTTAAATGGAGATTATAGCCTTCTTTGTTTCCTAGGTGTTAAATTACATCAATGAGATAATTGACGGACTGTTTCTTGTTTTATATGCTTTTCTTTGTAGTTTGTTTCTAAGATTTATCTATGCTAGGTTGGTGGTTTTTTTATTTTTGGGGTTTTTTTTGGTCCATACAGTGTTGTAATTTCCTGGACTTCTCTCACTTTTTAGATTTTTAAGTTGCTGCTTGTTTTGTAGTTTGTGGGCATTAATACCACAATTCTTGTCCAAGGACAAACTTAATTTCTTTAATTGAAAAAAGCCAATTTACATTTTCTGTTCCAGTTCAGAACTTCTTTTTTTCTTTCAAGCTCTGATTTGCTGAATTGTTGCAGTTGACAGGTTGGGGTTTTCCCCTCACTGGAGGTATAATGCTGTTGGGTCTCTAAAATCTAATTTTTATTTTCTTTTACAGACTGAGACAACATTAGGCCTCAGTTCATATCAACAGAAAAGGTAAGCATCTTTCTTAAAGTTTAATACAGACTTTAATAGTAAGACTTTTGTCGTAATTTGGGATACTTTTCATAAGATAATATAATAATATTTGTGTAAAATTATCAAATAAACACCATGGGATTTTATTTTTTCATTTATTTTTGTCACACAGAGGAAATGAAACTAAAATGTGAGATAGTTTTTACAGTTGAACAGCTTAGTCGTAGAATGGTTTGAGTTGGAAGGGACCTTGAGGATCATCTAGTTCAATCACTCTGCCGTGGGCTGAGTTCCTGTCCCTCACTACCCTATCAATAAAGAATTCCTAATATCTCATCTAAACCTTCCCTCTTTCAGTTTAAAGCCCTTTCTTCCTTGTCCTAACACTTGTGAAAAGTCCCTCTCCACCTCTCTTGCAGCCCATTTTGGGTACTGGAAGGTGGCCTAAGGTCACCTCAGAGCCTTTTCTACTTCAGGCTTTGCAGCCCCAACTCTCCCAGCCTGTCCTTGTAGGAGGGGTGCTTTGTCCTTCTGATCATCTTTGTGGCCCCTCNAAAAGACCTCCAAGATGATCAATTCCTACCTTCAGCCAAATGCCACCATGCCCACTAAGCCATATCACAGAGTTGTACATCTACTCATTTTGTGATAATGATGTCACCTCTTCCTTAGGGAGGCTGTTCCAGTACTTAACCACGTGATGATTTATTTCCGAATATCCAACCTGAATCTCCCCTGGCACAGCTTGAGGCCACTTCCTCCTGTTCTGTCTCTGGTTGTCTGGGAAGAGTCTGACCTCTACATGGGTACAACCTCTTTTCAGGTGGTTGTACAGAGCAGTGAGGTCTCCTCTGAGCCTCCTTTTCTCCAGACTAGACATCCCATGACCCTGTTTTACCCTCTCCTATCCTGAAGACATAACCTGTTATTGAAGAGTTTGTCGTGTATAATATTTGAGAAGGAAAATGTGGCCTCTTTTTTCCTGGGTCCCTAATTCTTCTCTGAAGAATCATCAGATATTCTTGTTTATTTAATGAGTGCACTGAACAGTAATAATGAAGCTTGTTTCTTGCACAGTATTCAGCACACTGTCATAGCGCATTTTCAGTAAATACAGTTGTGTTTTTTCCACAACCTATTTTCTGTTCCTTTTCAGGAAATCTACTAAAAGTGTTTTCCATTTTGGATGAGTTCCTATTTTACTGTGTGTGTAGTTGCTTAATTGTGGGCTTAAGATCCTTCTTTTTGCAAGTTTTGAAAAATGTATGAAATCTGCAGCTGTGGACAAGAATGCAAACGGCTGAAGTTATGTGCTGCAGTATGGCAGTCAGATTGCAAGTATTGAGAGCATGAATTTACAGGAATGACAGTTGAACAAAAGATGACACTGATTAATGTATTTCAGTGTCTTGGATATAGCCAGACCTTATGGAGATTCTTTAAATGGAATAGTAGCTTGTTTAAATCGTGAAATCTCAATGGCAGGAAGAAAGTGCCTGTATTGGCATCGACAGATTAGGTGCAATATTGTTTCGCAGAAAACAACCAAATTTGATGGCTCTTGAGATTGAGGCCATGGACAAGATTGCTTTTAGGATTTTTTTATTTTCATTTCTCAGCTAAGAAGATTGCTTTATGTATTGGAAACTTCGGTGTTGTAGAGTCTGTTCTGTTAGAACATGGCTTTAGTGATCTGAATACAAATAGTCCATTCCACTTCAGAGTGCTGGCCTTTTTGAAGTTCAGTCACAACGTGATGAAGACCTGCATCACAAGCTCCCTGTTACAGTGATAGATAGTAAATACCAAATTTACTTTCTGTTTTTCTCTCTCACTGCTGTTATTGGTTTTGCATGAATCTTTCCTTTTAGTCTTTTTCTAGGTGATTTTTTTCAAAGGCATTGCTGAAAACAATACTTCTCTAGATGACTTGTCTTTCCTTGTCCATATTAGAGGTTATTTCTTCTTCTTGGTATAGCTTGCCAATGTTTCTCCCTATTTAGACACTTCATTCAGTTCTCTGATCTATGTTTTAGCACTAATTGGAAGGAGGGAAATGAACTAGCAATTTAATTTGTTTTATTCATGCCTATGGTCAGGTTACAGTGCATCTATTCAAGCTTCTCCCTTCTTCCCAGACACTCCCCCTTGGGAATTGTTAGCTTTGAACTTTGTCTGGTATGAGTGTGTTTTCCTGATACAAGATTAATACTGACATATTTGAGCCAGCTACTATCTGGGTAGTTTGTGGGGGAAAAAAATTATTGCTAGTCTTTTTATTCATCTGCGTTTTAGCAGCAGCTTCTGCCAGATACTGAAGTGGTCAATTGTTTTGTGGGAGTTAACTTTCTCACTGAACCTGTGATTAATATTTCTGAAAAAAATTCTAGTGTTAGAAATTAAAATATGTCTTCTTATACATGCAGCTCAGCCTTACTTTTAAATATTAACAAGTTGTGGATCCACTCAGGTTACTTACAGAACCTTTTTAGCTCAAAAAGTCTGCAGTGGCTCTTTCGAGGATTCTGGCACAAAAAGTACCCACTGTGAAGTATTTGCCAATTT
>WEIU01013157.1:488223-527731 GCA_013389925.1 Aegithalos caudatus | reverse complement strand
CCCCCACTCCAGAGGAGACAACTCCAGAGGAGCCCACAACCCCTAAACCAGAGGAGACAACTCCAGAGGAGCCCACAACTCCCACACCAGAAGAACCCACAACGCCTAAACCAGAGGAAACTACTCCAGAAGAGCCCACAACAGCTAAAGCAGAGGAGACAACCCCAGAGGAGCCCACAACTCCCACACCAGAGGAGGTGACAACCCCTAAACCAGAGGAGACAACTGCAGAAGAGCCCACAACCCCTAAATCAGAGGAGACAACCCCAGGAGAACCCACAACCCCTAAACCAGAGGAGAAAACCACAGAAGAGCCCACAACCCCTAAACCAGAGGAGCCCACAACTCCTAAAGCAGAGGAGAAAATTCCTGAAGAACCAACTACTTTGGCAGATTCTCCCACCACCCCAAAACCAGAAGAAACAGCCCCCGAGGAGCCAACAACCACCAAACCTGAAGAGACAACCCCAGAAGAGCCAACAACAAAAGGAGACTCCCCTACCACCCCCAAAGCTGAGGAAGCAACCCCAGAAGAGCCAACAACCTCCAAACCTGAAGAGACAACCCCAGAGGAGCCAACAACAAAGGCAGACTCTCCCACTACCCCCAAACCTGAAGAAACAGCCCCCGAGGAGCCAACAACCACCAAACCTGAAGAGACAACCCCAGAAGAGCCAACCACTTTGGCAGACTCTCCCACGACCCCCAAATCTGAAGAAACAACCACAGGAGAACTTACAACCAAGGCTGACTCTCCCACCACCCCTAAAGCAGAGCATGCTGACTCTCCCACAGTTCCCTTGCCCAATCCCACTGTGCTGGTGACAACCATCAAAGAAGATTCAACTCCTCAACCCAGTGAGGCTGTAACACCAAATGAAAAAGAGACAACTACAGACACTGAGCAGGCTGGGCCAGCAGCAGACAAAGAGAGCCCAGGTGCTGCTTGTGTTATTGTGGAGATGACAACAGCTGGTAAAAAAGAGGTTACAACCATCAAAGAAATGGATACCACACCTGAAAAAGAAATGGAAGATGTCACTGAAAAGGCCCCTGCAGAGGTAACTACAGTTACCAAAGAAACGACAACAAGAGATAAAAAGGACACAATAGAAGAAATGTATCTTGTGTCTAATGGGACATCCAAGCCAACAATACATTTCCAGGAGGTCACTGAGGCTGGAGAAGAGCCTCACCCAACTGAACCTGAAACTCTGCCAGTGAAAGAAGAGCCCGAGATAAACAAGCCTTTAATACAAGTTGGGGACCTGCCAATGCTCCCTGGAGAGACACAAGGTAAGTGCATTCCAGCAGGTACAAAAGCATCTGTATCTCAAGGGAACACAGCAGTGTCACCTGGGCAGCCACGGCTCCACAGCTGCCAGTGTTCTGAATATTGGAACCTCAGTTCTCAGCTGTGGAGTTAATTAAATCCTCCAGGTAGTTTAGAATATGATCTAAATTAATTGGTTTCAGTAATTGGTCCTACTGAAAATTGTTTGCTTGAAGTTTCTCATCCTCCTGTTTGCTACTGTAGAAGATGCAAACAGACAAAAAGTCAAGGGAAAAAGATGACAAATTTCTAAATCCCATTAAAAAATTACAAGAAGTCAGGCTGCATATCCACCCTCCCTCATGGTACCTAACTTGGTGTTTTGTAGCCACCTACTAAAATGTCATATAAAAGAGACAAGAAGTCTCTTGCTTCTGTGCTTTTTGCCACAGTGATTTTCATGCTCTCCCTTTATTTTAATCAGACATAACCTGCAGGTTCTTGGGCAATTTTTCAATCATATACTGAAAGATATTTTTGGGGAAAAAATTAGGGCTTTAGATGCAAAATACTTGAATTTCAGTCTAAAAGACATTCATCCTTCCCTTATATTTAACTGCATATATATATATATACTTATATATATATATATATATTTAAGTGAAAGAAAGTGTAAATGCTTTTTTCCTTTTTCAAAGAAATAATGAGAGGGAAGAGAAGCCACTAAAGCAGCTTAAAGGAGCAATAAAATCCTAGCGCATGCAGCAGCTCCATGAGGGATGTAGCATACGAGGTGTTAGGTGTGTTTTCCTGAATTAGGTACTCAGGTGGCAATAAGCAGAGCCTCCCACCCCTGCTCACTCGGCACTGCTGGGGCCACAGCACCAGAGCCGAACTGCTCGAGAACACGTTCCCGACGAGGAATTAATCCCTGGCCCACCGGAGGGGGAAAGCTAAGGCCGTTCTTGTAGAACCTTAAACAAACCCATCTGGCCGTGTTTTGCAGAGAGGAAGGACGAGAAGGACCTGTGCAGCGGCAAGCCAGCGGACGGCATGGTGGCCCTGCCCAATGGCACCCTGGCCGTCTTCCGAGGTGAGACTGCTCCGAACATCCTTTACCTGCCCCGGCATGGCCCCGTTCCTCCTTCTCCTGCCTCCGCTCCGGCTCCAGCCCTGGCCTCAGCCCCACTCCTCCTCCTCCTCCCTCACCTTTCCCGGGCCCAGTCCTTCACCGCCACCGCCCCTGTCGCTCTTCCTCCCCTTTTTCCTCCCTCACTCGCCCCGGTGCCCCTCATCCCTCACGAAACTCTCCCGAGCCCAGGGCCCTCCCGCTCAGATCCTTCACGGGGCTGGCTCAGCCACGTCCCCGGGGCAGGACGGCGATGTCCCGGGGCAGGACAGGGATGTCCTCTCGCTGTCCCTGAGGCAGGACGGCGATGTCCACTGACTGTCTCCAAGGCAGGATGGCAATGTCCGCCTCTGTCCCCGAGGCAGGACGGCGATGTCCTCTCGCTGTCCCCGGGGCAGGACGGCGCTATCCAGTCGCTGTCCCGGGTCAGGACGGCGCCGTCCCCCGCTGTCCCCGGGCAGGACGGCGGTGTCCTCTCGTTGTCCCCGGGGCAGGACGGCGCTATCCAGTCGCTGTCCCGGGTCAGGACGGCGCCGTCCCCCGCTGTCCCGGGGCAGGACGTGCTGTCCCCGGCGCCCCTCACGCCTCTCTCCCCACAGGTCACTATTACTGGCTGCTGAACGGCCGGACCCCGCCGACCACCAACCCCCGCCGGATCAGCGACGGCTGGGGCATCCCCTCACCCATCGACTCTGTCTTCTCCAGGTGCAACTGCGATGGGAAAACCTTCTTCATCAAGGTGAGAGCGGTCCCGGCGGGCAGGATGGGGCGAGGCTGATGAGGATCAGCTGGGGGGAGTTGGGCTCTGCTTCCAGGGAACAGGGACAGGATGACAGGAAAGGGCCTCAGGTTGTACCAGGGGAGGTTTAGATTGGTTTTTGGGGAAAAAAACTTGCTTAAACTTATTCCTAGTATGTTTACCAACCTGAAATAAAATGCTAATGAAATGCCAGTGCCTCATTAAAGCTATTATTCCCCAATAAATCACTCAGTCCTGGAATTCAAGCTATATCTATGAAAATTTAAGACTTAGAAAGGAAACCCCTTTGTTCAGTAACCCCTCTTAGAAATTAACTTCTAAGATACTCTAGCCCTACTCAAAGTTTAGAAGGCTGCAGGAGGTACTTAATGAAGTTGTTTTATCGAATTTGTAATGGATGTAGGAGTGATTCCAGTCAGATTTACAATGTAGCTGGCATTATGGATTATTTTTCGTTTGCTTTGTAGTTCAATAACCAGAAATTAACTTCCTCTAAATTTTTTTTTTTTACCCTGTAACTGCTCAGGGTCCCCTGTACTGGCGCTTCACTAATGGTGTTATGGATACAGGCTATCCCAAACCTCTCGCAACTGGATTTGCAGGGTTAAGTGGAAGAATAGTAGCAACCCTCCCTGTGGCAAGATACAACAACAGACCAGAATCTGTTTATTTTATCAAAAGAGGTATGTCTTACCTTCCTGAAGTTTAGGGAATATCAAGATGTGTTGAATTGCCTTAGTCAGGAATAAAACACTGTTTCTCTTGACCCAAGATCTATTTCTTTCAAACACAGAAACACAAATGATGCCAGTGTTCCAGGTGCTCAAAAACAGCCTGAAGCTGTAAAAAATTTGTATTAGTAATTGGAAGTCTTTCAGTGCATTTTAAACCAGTTCTGTAAGGATGAGAACCCAGGTATCCAGCACTGTAGTGGCTAAACATTCAAGTCTTATCTGGTGATAAAGCAATTTTAATTTCAAATTAATTAGAGAAAGGAAAGCTTTAATCTTGCTAATTCATAACTATGTGTGGAAATTCCCGTCTCTACTTCTGATTTCCTATTTTAAAGCAATTTCCTTATCTTAGATGAATGCTGTACTGGCACCATAAGAATGTTATTAGTCGATTTCCTGTGTGTGATATGAATACAATGACATTTTCATACCTGATCAAGCTGGGGGTTGGGTGTTTTGGGGGGGTTATTTTTTAAAAACTAACAAACCAAACGTGTGTTTTAGATGGGAACATGCAGCAGTACGTGTACAGACAAGAACCAGCCAAGAAGTGTCAAAGAAGAGCGCGGGTCACCATCAGATACCCAGCCTTTGTCCCCAGACTCGTCATCCGGCGACGCTTCCAGCGCGCCGTGCGAATGCCGACCGTCATCCGCACCGTCAGGATCAACCCCCACTCCTCTGGTAACGTGGGCACTTTGGTTCTTACACAGATGCTTGCACCTCTGGAGGTTCTGACACGAGTGTGTGTGGAAGGTTGTTGTGGCTGGAAGTTGACACAGCCCTGTGACAGCTGCAGCAGTGCCACAGCTCCTCACGGAGGGTTCCTTTTGCTTGCAGGAGTTCTGCGCAAGGAAATCCAGATGACAACGTACTGGAGAGGGCTCCCCAAAGTTATCCACTCAACTCTCTCGGTGCCCAACCAGAACAAGCCCGATGGCTACGACTACTATGCCTTCTCTTACAGTAAGTAAAGCTAAAGCACATCACTATGGATCTCAAAAGACATGGGGTGGCGAAGAAAGAAGCTCCTGTGGTACTACTTTCAGCACTACTACAAAGTCCCGAGAATTAAAATGTTGCCAATAATCAAGAGATGTTTCTATTAAAAATCAGTAGTTACAGGACAATGTGCAGCAATAAATACAGAGGTTCAAAGCAGCCATCTGGGGAATGCCTTGTAAAGTGACAAACCTTGCACTTAAATGAAGGATTATGTTAATGATAGACTGAAGTGTTTGGATCACTACACAGCAAATTTTTCAATAGCTTCTATAGAATTACATTTCTGACAAAACACAAAAAGGAGGGAGATGAACCACTTGACTTAGCTAAAAAAATTATTAATGATGCTAGATTAGGTAGACTCATTCCTCAAAGCCAGGATCCCACACAAGCATTCCCCAGAATTTTCTGCATTACAAAAAAAAACAAAACAAAAAAAAACCAAAAAACAAAGCTCTAACAAGAAGCTATACCCAAATACAGGCTATTAAAGTCCCTGTCAGTAAGATCCAATTCCTCACCTGGAGGAATCAGCCTCACAGGTTCATTCACACTCAGGGACCACGGACTTCCCACTTCTGTAGTGAGTGCAGGATTATTGTGGATGTAGTTTGATTTCCAAATTATTAAGACTATTTCTGTGTTCTAGCAATACAAGAACATTCTTTCCTGCTCTTAAGACAGATTTAATAATTAGCAGAGCTGTAAAACTTAGGGCAACCAAGGACACCTGAAAAATAAAGCCGAGGACAGAAATTTATTGTTGGAACCTCTCAGCTCCCTATATGCACAAGGAATAGAAAATCTGTTATTCAGACCTAAATGACATTCAAATTCAGGCTTGAATTTGTGAGTTCTTCCTGTGTATTAAATGTAGATTCTGGAATTTAATCCTGACCTCTCTTCCTTTCAGATCGGTACTACAGTTTGGATGTTGGCAAAAGAATAGCACGACCTGTTACTGCTCTCACAGGAAAGACTGTATCCAAAGACTGGTACAACTGTCCCAGCAAGTGATGTGCAGCAGAGGAGTTTAAAACAAGATGCCATTTGACTGTCAACGTTTTTTCTAATTTTATTAATAAAAGACATTGAAATGTGTGCACACAACTCTAAGTATGAAATGCTGCTTCAAGCTCTGGCTTCATTACACTAAGCAACCACAGGCAAACTGGCACTTTGTATACACAGCTGGAAGTACTTTACATTTCGTTTAACTAATGTTTCCTCTGTTCAGGCCTCCTCTGCCTCCCATGGCATGAGTTACACCTGTGCAGGGAAAGAAAACAAGTGCATTAGTATAAATCCTTCTCACCCTTTTAATCAACCATTGCACAGGTGATGCTTCATCCCTTTCCTAAAGAATTGTCAGGGCAGTTTCTTTCTGATACAGTTCAAGTTCCCCTCTCTCCCCCTAAGCCTGGTGACAGATGTACATGTCACCTGTGTCATGCAAAAGGCTGTGATCCTGAGCCAAACCAATGAGCAGAGGATTCTTACCACTGATGATCTGAAATCAGTTAGTCCCCCCTTTTTGTTATTAAAAAAAAGGTGATGGAAGAAAATCCATCCTAATCCCATCTCCTTATTTTCTTCCCTTAAAATGCCAGCTAATCCATATTTCAATGCTAATATTGAGTCTTCTGCAACATTAAAATAATGTAAAAAAGAATAATATCCATCTGAGGCTTTTTCTTAATACAGAAGTTGCAAAAATAATTTCTTGTCACGGTTTAAATTGCACCAAAAAACTGTAATACTTCCAATAAAGCTTTTTTTCAATGAGTACACATTGATATAACCGGAACCCTTAATGTACCAAGTGTAAATTCCTCTAATGCTAAAACCAGAAGTTTCTGAAGTGCTGTCCTAACAGCACTTCCTTTAAAACTTTGAAGTTTAATATCTAACGCCCTTTACTTTCTCTCTACTGCTAAGAGCCAGGTGCCACTGCAGAAGGAATTTTGCCTGTCCGAAACCTGCTTAGCCTAACAGACTAAAGCCAAAGCAGAGCTCTCAGGGTCACAGGCAGCCACTGGCTCTGGCTGCTGTGTCCCTGGCTGCGTGTGCACAGCTGCAGAGGTGGTTTGCACAGGAGGGGAGGGCTGCAGCAGCGAGTGCAGCAGCCTGGCTGCAGGCAGCCAGCAGCACTTACCCCTCTGCCTGTTGAACTGCCGGCCACGCACGCCCGTCCTCAGCGTCGGGGGCTGCAGCCGGACACGGCGCAGGGACTTGGGCTGGGTGCTGCTCGTGTCTGTGGGGAGAGGCAGTGCAGAAAGGGTGGCTCTACATGTTCTGATACCTGTTATGCTCTCTTTAGAACGATGAAGGTGCCTCCTTATTTCATTGACCTCTTCTCTAATATAAATAAAAACTTCAAAATGAGTCTGTGACTTCTTTTGCTATCTACACCAGGGGGTTATTTGATAACTCAATAGAGACTGACTTACTGTTGTTCACAATTTAATGAAAAATATTTTTAAAGCTGACATCAAATATGTCACTGGATAAATCAGCAAAGTATCAATAATATTTGCTCCTTGAATATTCTTACTTGGCCTACTCCAGTTACTGCAGTCCAAAGAACAATGGTTTGCCAAAGTACCAAACAATTTATAAGTATCAAAATATGATCTTGCTATAAGAGAATCTAGGAAGACCTTAGAGCCCCTTCCAGTGACTAAAGGGGCTCCAGGAGAGCTGGAAAGGGACTTGGGACAATGGCCTGTATGGACAGGACAAAGGGGGAATAAAAGCTTCCCACTGCCAGAGGGCAGGGTCAGATGGGATATTGGGAAAAAAATTATTCTCTGTGATGGTAGGGAGGCCCTGGCACAGGGTGCCCAGAGAAGCTAATAGTGTCTGAGGCCAGGCTGGACAATGCTTGGGGTGGAACTAGATGGACTTTAAGATCCCTTCTACCCCAAACCATTCTATGAGTCTGTGATTGTAAGAGTTTTATCTTATTTTGTGTATCCTGACTACCAGCCACCATGGTGGACAAAGGAATTCCCACTCTTAATGAAAAGGTACAAACTGTTATTGTGATTATCCTGTACCTGCAGATGAACTTGAAGGAGGATCCTGACTAGTTGAAGGAAGATCTGACTCATCAGATGCTTGAACAGATTCTTCTTCTTGCTGGCTATCGATTTCTAGACCAGCTTCTGAAGTAATGCTAGAAGGGAAGGAGGGGGAGGAGAACCATGTAAGTGTATTTGCATAGCTTCAAAAAGGCACAGAAAAAACCCCGTCTTTGGTACGCAAAGATTCAATGAAAATCAAAAGTAAAATATAGCATGAAATGATAAACTTTCAGATCTTTACTTCATCACAATACAAGATATAGCAATTATAAATATTAAAAGTTGTACTTGTAAAGCAAAAGATAAAATTATTTGCCTACAAAATATGTGTGTGCTTTGCATGAGGAGGGATTTTCTGTATTACACAGGATTGCCTTCATCTTTATTCTACAAACTGATCCTTCAACCTGTGCCTTTACCATCAGTATTTGACTATTGCAGAGTCCTCTGCATTCTTAAAAAATACAAATAATTTTGCTGACTTTTATATTAACTTTGTTAAACCCCAAGGACAAGATGAGCAGAAAACCATTGGTTTTGGATGAAGAGTCAGACAGTCCTACTTCACAGCTTTACAAAACTGAGCTGCCCCACGGTGACAGGAGCGTGTCAGAAGTGCAGGAGAGCCCAAGCAGGGGTACTTTACCCTTCAGACTCTGCCTCTGCAAAGACCTCGTCGGCGTCGTCGCCGGCGCCGGGCTCGGTGGTGGTGGACAGGCTGCCGGTGGAGGTGGTGACCATGGGCACGGACTGGGACGCGTGCTCCGAGGCATCGGCCGAGGCACTCTCTGTGAACACCGTCACTGGGGAGCACACACAGCCTCAGGCCCTGCCCACAGGGCCCTGGCACAGCTGCCCAGAGCTCCTGAGGGGCAGCAGTGCTGCACCAGCCATGGGGAATCATTCCCTGCTTTGCTTCTGCCACTTACCCGGTGCTGCCACTTGTAACGGTGTTGTGGGGACACTACGACCCCCTGATTCCTCCTCGTGGGCAAGGAATAGTGGGGTTTCATACATCCCTAAACCTGCAACACAGAGTTCCAGTGACAATGATTCCAGTGACAATCCATTCAAACAAGTAGCTAAAAAAAGGATTAACAGATGTCTTCCCTCTGAACACTTGATAAAACCCAGTCACTTGTACTTAAGCAGATTTTTGTTATTTTGTTTTGACTTACTGTCAGAGCTGATCATAATTTATAGGAAGGCAAAAAACCTTGATGAAAATATTACTGCTTGTTTTTTTAACTTTCATCCTTGCCTTATGCCATTATTTTGCTTTCTTTAGAGAACAGTTTGTGTTCCATGCCGACAGGGATGCTGGGAATACCCCAAATTCAAACCAACAACAAACACAACAACAGCCTGGCCATCTCTGAGCAGATAAGGATATAGCCCAAAGATTTCTTTGCATTTGCTGTTTTCCCCTATTTTTCCCTATTGTTTCACTACAGGGAAGCTACAACCAATAGTAAAACTGAAGTTAAAAACCATTCCTTCAATATTTCATTCAATTTCAAAATCCTAACACAACTAGAAATGCAGCAGCTTGAGGACAACACTTTCTGTTATTCTCTCTATGTTGACAATTGTTTAAGAGTTGCAGGTTTCCACACTTCAACAATTTCCTAAAGCAGAACTGTGTTTTGTTGACTGAATTCTCTTTTTTTCACTCAAAGACCCATGGAAAAGAGAACCCAGAACTACTTTACCTCCTTGTGATGCCAGCTGCCCAAGATCAGAGTGACTGGAGCTGGTTTGTGGCATATCTTCAGGGGGGCCAAATCTGAACCGAGGAACTCCAGCTACCTGGGGGGAACTGGCAAAATACAGACCTAAGGAATTCTGCAACTTCCCCAAAGATTGGGGCAGAGGGGAAGAATTTTCTGACCAAGAGAACAAATCATGCATGAGACAAAATGAGCTAATACTGACCAGAAAAATCAGCTGAGCTACTGCTAATTAGCTTCTCAAATTATTAGGAATGCATTCAAAATCAGTACAACAGTCCTGAAGAAAATATTCTTTACTTATCTATTCTATGAACTCTTACAATTTTAACTGGATTGCTGGACATAGTCCAGGACATCCCAAAAGCAAAAATGGAGGTAACATTTGCTACTTTCATTGGCAATATTAATGGGGATGGAGGCAGAAGAAGGAAGGAAATTGGACAGAACTTCTTTTGTTTGTTTAATCTCTTCTTAAGTCACCAGGTTACAACACACTGGAGAATATTCACTTCCTAATTTACTGCTCAGTTATATGACACACAATTCCAACAAAAATTACTCATCTGCACACTCTATCCTGCTACCTAACATGTTGTTCCAATCACAAGTTCATTTAATTTAAATTTGTTTTCATTTCACTGAAATAGAAAGAAACAGAATAAAAAACAGAGAAAAGCTTTTTTTTTTTTTTTTTCTCTTTTCACATCTACTTACTGAATGGCTTCTGCAAATCCATCTGTACGATGTGGAACTACAAGAGTTGGTGTGCTTGGAACTGTTCTGTCCTCATCATCAAAGAAGTGCTGCTGCTGGAAGAAAAGAGACTGATATGAGAGCCTACAATGTATTTCCAGTTTTTACCAGCTGAGTTAAAGGTTGATTTTTCCACATAGTCCACCAAAACCAAGACAGATTTAGCTCTAACAAAATTCTTGTTTAATTTCAGACATCTAAAGTTGATGCCTTTGATCTCACAGAAGGTATTTTAGTCAGTCAGTCTCTCTTTTCTCTCAGTGAAAACTTGTTCTGTCAAATACAGCTGAATAAAGGGTTCAAAATTAGCTGATGGAGACAGCATAAATTAGCCTTATTCCTTTAGGATGAGGCTGAACTTAGTATTATTTTTTCCAGCAACACAGCCACTTTGACTGACTGTAAAAAAAAGTAAATAAAATCACTTTAGACAAAACCAATTGAGCTTCTTTTGAAGCCTTTTTTCCTGGGAGTTTTCTAGTCTTTGCCTTCCATTAATACAGGAAATAACAGGAGTAGGATATTTTCTGCAAGACTAAGAAACCACCCCCCTTGAAGTCAGCAGCCAGGCTTCTTTAAAAACAAAAATAAACCCCAAGAGTTAGGGGTGTTCCCTCAAAGCAGGTCTTTAGTAGGAGATTCTGATCCACTCACCATTCCACCTATCCCAGGGGTCAGCTGAAGTCCTCGCCCCACCGACTGTCTTCGAGTCATCTGGATTCTCTTTATGGGAGAGAAAAGAGGGAAGTGGTGTGAATGTGGTCCTGGAATTCTAACAACATACAAGTGTTCAGTCAGAGCCAAGGGTAGCAGCTAAATAAGTACAGCAATCATCATGGAATCACAGAATATCCTGAGCTGGAAGGGACACACAAGGATCATCAAGTCCAACCCCTACATGAAGGCCCAAGAAACCCAGGAAGAGCCTGGGAGCGTTGTCCAAACACTCCTGGAGCTCTGGCAGCCTCGGGGCCGTGCCCATTCCCTGGGGTGCCTCTTCAGTGCCCCAGCACTCCCTGGGGGACAATGTGTATACTCTGGGCAATATTTTACTCAAGTCTCCACTGAATACAGAAATATTGTCATCCCAAGCCTCAGCACAAGTTAATGGTAAAAGATCATTTCAGTCAGGATATTTTTGAAGAATTCTTGTTGTGATGTTTTAATTTACAAAACGTACAGGTCTTCAACAAAGCATAATCATGACTGTGAAAGGTTTAACTTGGAAAATAAATGGCAACATTCCTTTGCCCCGTCTACACTGGGGCAGAGACTCATAAAAACCCTTCAAACCTGAGCTACAACCTGGCCAAGAAATGCTTTTTGAATGGAAATATCATCAGCCACTGACTGACCTAGCACTGGTATAATATAATAATTCCAAGATAAAAAGCAGTAAGGCACTGGGGATGGATTTGTATGTTCCATGTCCAGCCATCATCTGCAGGATGACACACACTAAATCGCTTTGCTCACCTACTCATTTCTATGACGCTGAACAGATGGCAATGTTTTTCCCAACAGATTTTATTGATAAGCAATCATACAGCAATTCTTTCCCAAGTCTTGTGAGGTGCTGGAGCTGGTTTGTACCTGCACTGGAGGCCCCAGCTCCTGGGGAGGGGCGTGGATGGTGAGCCGTGGGGGCAGGGGGTGCGGTGGCCTCCGTGGGGACTGCGGGGGCCGCGGGCCCTGGCGCTCGGATGCCGACGACGGCTGCTGCTCCCTCAGGCTCTCGTGGGGAAACGTGGACTCTGCAGCACTTGTGCTCCCTTCTCCTACAACACAAACACACAGGGGGAAAACCTAGGAACCAAGTGGAAAACATGAAGGCAAATCTTCCAATTCTGCCACGCACGAATGCATTTTTCCCTTGCAAGCCTGGGGACAGTCCAGTATTGTTATCTAAAATCACTTAAAGAGGACTTGTGCCAGCTACAACACCAGCACTGAAACAAAATACTAATTATTCAGGTGCTGATTTAGAAACTGATCCACTGAAATGAAATGAATCCACTGAGCCATTAGGTTTCCACAGCAACCAGAGCTTACAGGATTTTCAAAGGAATTTAGGGTAAATCCAAAATCCACACTGCATGTTGAAATTGCCTTTAGTATTTCACTTACATTTTTATTTTGAAGTGCAGATTTTAATACATGGCAAATAGCTTCTACATTTCTCTCCCCCTACATACACAGACTGTGAAGAAACATGGAATAACTGTACCACTGTTTTGGGAATCTGCTGCCCTCTGGTTGCTTTCAGCTCCTCCCATGCTCTCTTCAGTCTCTGTTCCAGGATCTGTACCATCTGCACCCTAAAATCCCACATAAACAGAGCATGAATCAACAAATTACAGGTTGTAAAGAGAACACAAAAGCAGTACAAAAGTATTCAGAAAGCAAACAAAATCAAATATATGACAACATTAAAATTTCTGTATCTACAGCATTAGGTAAGTATATTGAACTGTATGAAATTTCAGAAGTTTTGAGTACCTGTGCATACACAAACCTGAACAATGTAGCCACCATCATTTAATAACAGACAGTGAAACATCCAGCTCTTCAAAAGCCTCACCAGCTTGGCAACTACAGCATTTGCTGCTGGCTCCTGTACATTGTATTTTCAGTCAGCCCTCTTAAACATTACAAGTTGATTTTTCACATGAAAATACCAGTTATAAGAAATTGCCATCCATCACCCAGTATCAGTCTCAACTTTTTGGGGATGAATTCATACCCAGATTTGCTCGTCCAAGCATTCACACCTGTGCATTACAGCATTGATTTGTTACAAGAAATTTAATAGGCTATCAATGGTACAAATCTCACCTCAGCATCATCTGCTTCATACCCATCATTGCCATCAGCACTACCAGTTCCTTCATTGCTGTCATCACCTTCATCTCCCATCCCTGTGTCTTCGTCATCATCCTCGTCCTCCTCTTCCTCATCATCATAATCCTGTGATGAGACAATAGAAGAGCCTTAGGGAAATGCACAAAGGGGAGTGGAAAAGGCTGGATGTGGTGCACAGATCAACACCCACCCAGACACTCCCTCTCTTCCTCTTCAACAGGACAAGAGCAGGAAAGAAGATGGAAAAGCCTGAGGGTTCAGACAAAGGAAGGTAAAAGAAAAACTCAAGGTGAATTAGCAGGTAGCTTTAAAACACTACAAATTCAGGCAACATAAATACAGACCATTTACTCAGTCAAAAATATTTTGATTAAATTAGTCCTGCCTGGTGAATTTTACACCTGATCAAAGACAAAATCATAAAGGAATTCCATGATATACATACTTCCTGCTCCCCTTCATTTTCTTCATCATCATCATCTTCATCATCACTATCAATTACGATCACATCATCTCTCTTGGACTGGCCATCCTGAGATGAAGATGTGTTTTGTTGGTCTGACTGAAGGGATCCAAGATCTATTGGGATAGACTGGGAAGTCTCCTCACTGTCCTCCATGGCTGCATACTCCCCCTGTGTCACACCCTGCCAAAGACCAAAGGCAATCACCAGAAAAAACAAAATTCATTGCACCATATACAGCAGCAAGGGAACCACACTGCTGCTTAGAGGACAGTTACTGCTGCTCCTTAAAAACTGACCAGAGCAGAGGACAAGAGAATGTGACAGGGGACTGGCAGTGACTGAACAGTTCAAGTCTAAACTTTAAAACATTTAAAGTGGTTTCCATGGGAAACCTGCAGGATTCCATTTGAGATTTCACTTGTAAATATACTAAGAGTTTGGGGGGCAGATGGGTATTTCTGCTGAAGATTTTTGCTCTTAAATTATGCTTACTTCTCCAATGGAATCTTGTGAGTCTTGATTGTATGTTTGTGCCTCCACCTCTCCATCAGTGCTCTCTTCTGCTGTCACTTCCTCCTGGAAGAACAAACATTTTTTTCATTTAAAACATATCATTAGCCCTACACGCTTGAGATATTTTTATTTACTTCTTTAATAAAAATTTTCTTTTCTCACAAAGTTTATGGGCAACATTTTCTCCCCCTTCCTTAGCAATGCTTTAATCAAAAATCTCACTTTCCTCCCCTAGAGAAATACAAATTACCCGGTCCACTGGACCTCAGCATACTTCAATCTTTTAGGGACCAAAACAAAACCAAAGTTTCCCATTCTACCTCCAGCCTCCCAGATCCTTAAGTGATAATGTTCTTGTGCAATCCTGCCCTTTTTCTATCATGAACATCCCTCTGGCACAGAATTAATAAAACATCTTTGGCTTCCTTAACACTGTGAACGTTCTGTCTCAATTTCATTCCTTTTTCACAGCATATCCCAAATCCCTCACACCAACACTCACATGCATCTTCTGTAGGCTTTTTCAGCAACTTATCTTTGCTTCTCATCTCCTAAATACCCTGAATTTTTGTCCAGAATTACTGTAGATAACGACCTTCTGAACCACACTGAAATAAGTCTGAACTTCTTCCTCCTTAATCCTAGGATATGGTGCTCTCTCTTCAATCCTACAGGTTAAGATTTACATCATTCAAACTGGTTCAACCTCTGCCTTTTTAGATACCCAAATGTAATTGTTTCCTCCCCAACAGATTAGGAATTCAATTAAGAATTCACTGATTTGCTCTGAAGTAACACATTTTTTCTTCCTATTCAAATCTTAAAAAGGGACAGATTAAGTAGTAGCACTTTATGTTTGTGCAAACCTCAGGCCCAACTCTCTGCATGATTCTCAGCTTCTTTGAAGTAGGTGCATCCACTGTTTCCTCAGAGATCTGGTCTGAGTTCTCCACAGTGTTGTCCTCCTCTTCCTCTCGGGAGCGTTTAGACAGTGAGGAACTGGGGGTGGCTGAAACTTCAAAGACCTCTCAGTTATTTTCAGAACAGCACATGTACAAACCAGAAATCAAAAGCCTTGGTGTCTTTCCCTGAAGATCAACTCCATTTCTGCACTGAATGACAACAAACAATCAGAACTGCACTGAGCTGTTTCCTAGACCAGGAAAACATCAAACCCTTTAGTTACAAGTCTTAAGCTCTCAGGTCTTTATTTACAACTTAATTGAGACCCTGAGTATGAGCTTCAGGGTACAACCCAAATATTTCTTCCAACATCTCTGCTTTGGACAAGTACACTCAAAGTTTTTAACAGAGTATCAGCTGGAAAAAGAGAACCCCAACAGTTTGCAGAAATGCTTTTTTGGGGAACAAATGTTCTATTTACATTGTGTAGGGCAAACAGATATGCAACAGTATTACAGTGAGTGGCTTTAGAGTACTTCCTATATTTTAAATTCAAGCTTAAGTAGCTTACTCATGGCTCCTAAAATTAACCTTGCTTATAATGCCAAGGAAACAGAGCCAGCAAGGTTTAATGTATTAAACTCCAAAGCTGCTCTGAAAAAGACAAACACAAAATTTTATTTTCTACTTTAAGGAATGCAGTGCCAACGGCATTTTAGAAGCACCATTTCTAACAGCTCAAGAAGGAAGCCTAACTTCAGAAGTTGTTAAAATGTGCAATAAACTAAAGGAGGAGAAAAAGGCCAGAACTGAAGTGAGGCCCGGTTGGCCAAGGGTCCAAGTGGAGCTCCTTACAAGGAACTATTGCGCAAGGCAGGCCTACAAAATGACACCAACCTGTGCCAAACACGGCTGTGGAGGTGGAGGGCCTCTCTATCTGGGAGCTCTGCACCACCTCCACGATGGCAGGAGCTGGCTCCTGAGCTGCAGGCTCGATCTGAGCGTGGCTCTGCTGGGTGGGCTGCACAAAGGCAGTGGCCTGTGTCTGCTGCTGCACAGTCAGGATGGGCTGGGGCAGGGATGTCTGCACGTTGGGGCTGGTGGAGCGCACGGAGCCGCTGGCGCTGCCGAACACCGGGACGTGCTCCACGGGTCCTTCCGACTGCATGGCTGGAAGGCAAAGGGCAGCACAGTCAGGGTCTTTGTCCATCCAGCACTGATCACACTCTCACTCTCAGGACGCCCTGAACAAGCACAGTCAGTGTTCTGCAGATGAATTAATGTTCTGCACACCTCTGTCTGAGGAACCATGAACTTTGCTGCAAGTAGAATGGTCATGGAAGTGCAACGCTCCAAGAGATGCAGGGACAATGACACTGCCTGAGGCCCTCCCAAACTGACTGTCACCAACATTGCAAGGCAAAGGTAGCAGTTCTGAGTGCTGAGGATCCTTATACCACACCAAAAAGCTCACCTTCCTGAGTCTCCACCTGTGTTGTTGGCATAACTGTGGCTGTGGGGGTATTGGTGGGATTGGTGACTGTGGCAGGAGTCACCATTGGACGGATGCTGGCTCTTGGGGTAGACTTATTCCCAGCTATTGCAGCAGCAGTCACTTTACTGGGAGTTGACACAACAGGAGTTGGTTTAATGTTTGCTGTTGGGGGATCTGAAGTGCTGGCACTGAAAAACAGGAGATTGGTTTCATCACGGTACAGAAAGCAGATTTTAAAAATAACAAACAAATATATTCTCATAGCCAGAAACACTATTTTTTAAAGCCTTTTAATTTAAAAGTCTGACAACAGCATAATGAGTTTTCTTCCAAGCTTTTTATAGTTGAAAGAAGAGAGTAACACTATGCCATCAATAGCATTTTATCCAGCTTGGAGAACTGAACAGGTTTCTTCCATGGTAATCAAGTAGGAATCTAGTGACAGATCCAAACAGTTTGTACTGTTGGCTGTGCTGGGACTTTATTACAGTGAGTAATACATCTTACATCAAAACTGCATCACTCAATACAGAGCAACATCATCTCTTGACTGAGACAAGGGGCAGCCAGATTTTAGGAGACATTTTTGAAAGTCTTGCTCTCTAAAGGATGCATTCATAACAGCTGAGAGGGAGTTTGTTATCCCAGCTCAGCAGCACAGCAGTATTTCCTATTTCAGAGCTTAGGCAAATGACTATTTTATCTGTCCTTAGAGTTACCTGTTCAGTCCATTTCTTATTCTTGCACAAGGAAGATCCTTCCCAAAACCAAAAGGCTTTAAAAGTTAACAATCAAAATTATACAACTTCAAAAACCTTGAGGTCTGAAAACATTTTAAAAAAATCTTCCATGTTTCCCAGACACCATGTTCCTGGTGGTTAATATGCCAGTTTACAGCTTAAAAGCCCTACTGATTAGACATAGCTTAAGAAAACAGGAGGAATGTATTATCAGTCAGTATCTTTGCAGTTGTTTAAGAAAAGTCTTGAAAAGCCAGTGGTTTGCTAAAAAGAAAAGCAACTACATAATGATAAACCCAGGAAGTATCCACCACAGAAACTCTGCAAACCCCTTGAACTCACATTCCTCTTTCACCTGAAGCCGGAGTAGACTTGAGTGAGATTTGCCTCTGCTGTTCTGGGACCTATTAGGTAAAAACCAGAAATATCATGTCATGTACACATGAAACAGAGCAGGCAACATGGAAAACATTTCAGCACTATGCTAACAAGTCTGTGAGAGAAATGCTTGTTGGGTATTTACCTGGGCAGACTCTGCAATTATGGCAAATTCCCCAAACCAAATCATACCAGCCATACCAAATCTGAAAAACTATTTGGTAACTCAAGTATTTTCTGAAGCTTTGAGACACAAACCCATTATACTGAATGCATGAGTAAAATACAACCATAGAGGGCAGAGCATGAACAACTCCTTGGCTGATTGACAGTGAATGGCAAAACTGCCTGCTTGTTGGCACTGGGAATTCTGATAAGGCAGGAAATTTAAATTAAGTTCTGAATCCTTACTGAAGCCAACCTGTGTATTTCCAAGAGCAGGGCATTGTGGGTCTGATTTTTCTGAGTCTGTAAGGTTTTTCAGCCTGTCAGACTGCTGATTTTCCTTCCCTTGGGAAAAATCCATTTCTCAAGGGCAGTTCCTGTAAATAGCCATTTTGTTTTCATAATATTTCTGGGCTCTCATGGCTATTCCTCTCACAGGTGCTGTTTTTGTCATTTAACCAATGAAGAGAAGTGTTGTCTTTACTGATCAATTATGGTTCCTCAGCACAGCATGTTATAAAAGAGCTGCACAAAACTGTAAATAAAACCTTTCTGATCATTCTTCTAACCGCACTCAGCTCTTTGTTTTCGTGTCCAACAGCGACAGGGGATAATGGCAACGTGAGTCCAGGCTGGGCAGTGGTGGCAGGGCTGCCTGGCAGGACTGTGAAGGTTCTGTACCTTGTTTGTGGACTCTGGGGGCTCATCCCGCTGCTCGTGGTGCCGCTCCTGCTGCTCTCGGAGCTCCCTCTCCAGGCGGCAGATCCGCCCCTCGTACTGGGACTTCAGTGCGCTCATCCGCACCTCCAGCTCCGTCTTCTGCTCCTCCAGGGAGCTGCTCTTCTGCTTCCACTCCTCGTTCTCCTTTGTCAGCTGCTCTTTTGTACCTGGTGGAACAGGAAAGGGTCCAGACTTGCTGAATCTGCACACTCAACACCTGGGTGTTTTACCCGGTCACTGAAGTATTCTGAAATCCTAAAGATGTTAAAGCTATAGAAGGAAATCTGAGAGGCAATATGACCATTTTTCTATTTAGTTGCAACTAAATAAAAAGAAGCTAAAGATAGAAAAATACGTAATAAATATAGGTAAATAAAAACTTAAAGAAGTAGTCCCAAAAGAACAAGATGTTTACACCATCATTGCTCTCAGTGACATTTAAAAACAGAGGAGACCATGTGTTTTGCACCTTGTACATTTAGGGAAGGGAAGAATCACCCAAGCTGTTAATAAGGCAAATCTACTCTAATCAAGAGAAGGATCAAAAATGGGTGTTATCATGTTGACTGGCCAAAAGTAAACAAAACTTTTTCTGTGTCCTGTGTGCAGTTACTTATGTACTTCTATCATCCTCTGAAGGAATTAAATTTTAAACTTTAGAACAATCCCTGTAGCATTTAATCTAGAAAACACTTTTCAGTAAAATATGAAGCAGGTCATATTTTTTAAGCATCCTGTTTAAAGTTTTTCCATAGAAATAATCAAAAATCTCTAAGGAGAGAAAAAAAAAGAATTACAATACCAGCTAACTGTGCAATTTTCTGCTTGGCTGCAAGCAAGGTCTTCCTTGTTTTCTCCTCCTTCTCAGTGATCTGTTGCCTGAGCTGTTCTTCCTGCGTAGTCTTCTCTTGTAGATCTTGATGGAAACGGGCCAGCTCTGCCTGTAGCTGCATTATCTGCTCCTGGAGATTTCTAACTTCAGTTTCCTTTTCTGTTATTGTCTAGGGAGAGAGAAAGATTGCAATTGTTGGCCACCACCAACTACTTTGGCAAATATAGGACCCAAGTTCTGAGGAGCTGGTATTAGCTGGCAACTGGATTAAGGTTAGAAGGCTTCTTACCAACTACAGGAGTTCAGTCCTCTCTGAATTCAAGAGCTGGAGAACAGCATTCTCTTTCCCACTTATTCCAGGAAATAATGTGAGACACACTAGACATGGGATTTACATGGGATTTAAGATCCCTCTTTCCCAAGAACGTAGAGGCACAATTGGTCACTTCTCATATTTCTGTGACAAACATTAAAACACCCTCCCATTCTTCACCGTTACACACTTAGGACTGCAGTGGAGAAGAGTATTCCAAAATTACTCACTGTTCTTACCTTTTGTAAGCTTTCAACCTGAGTCTCCAAATTCTTTGTCTTCACTTCAGCTTGACTCAGAGTGTCTTTTAGCTCTTGTACCTCCTGGGCAGAAACTTGGTCTTCTTGTTGTTCTGCCAATGGCAGAGTTGACGCTTCAGCAACCATCTGAAAGGCATCAAGGGGTACAAGGCTGAAGGGGATTATCTGACCACAGTGTCATTACTTTCACAAGATGCTTTTGTGTGCCAAGTGATGGGCTTAAAAGTTCTGGGCAAACGCCAGGAGCTCTAAGGAATGCTCCATTTCAGTTCTATCTACCTTATCATGCTGTGCTTTCAGCTCCTCATACTGAGTCTTGTACCTGCGACCGATTTTCTTGACCTGTGTTATAGTTTTCACTTTTTCCTGTATGTCAGCCACTTTAGCATCCAGTTCTTTTTGCAAAGTGTCCTTTTCTGTTCTTATTTTAGTTACTTCATCCTTCAGGCTCTGAACAAGATTCTGGCTTGTAGTCAAGGATGCATTAGTTCTAAACAAGAAGAGATCAGAGGGAGATGCAACTGAAATGCTTGAAAACATATATACATTTCAATATCCCTTATTTATGTAACATCACAGGCATTTATCTGTAGTGAATTATGTTTTCTAGGATTTTGCAATACAGAATAGAAATTATTCTGCAATATTTTACTTTGGAATAATTTCAGCTAATAGACAGCTTGCAAAACAACTCTCACTTCATCTTATTTGCTTGTTATCAAGCCACAGAAAGAATACCAAAAGCTTCACAGTTACACGGAGACACTTAAGAAATTACACTTCCAGATACAGCTATAATCAGAATATTTTGCTTTGCACAAAACTTTTTACAATTGAGCAATACCACACCTGGCAACTTCTGCTTTAAGCCTGCCTGTTTCTTCACTCATCTGTTGGACACGCTTGGCATTTGCCTCCCTCTCAGAGAGCAGCTTTCTATACTCTTCGAGATCGGTGTCCTTCTGCTGGCTCAGTAAGTGCTGAAAGGGGAAGAAAATTGACATTTTTATAAAATAATTACTGTTATAGCCAGAAAATCTCTTTGAATTAGAGCCACTGCTTTTGCATTTTGACATGGATTAGCCAACTTTGAAGATGCGTGAACAATGCTTTATAATTCAAACATATTGCTTAGTTTATTCTTTGCAAGAAAATTTAGCACTTCTTTTAGTTGTTTGACTGGTGGGCCTTTTTTCCACAGTCTGTTCTTTGAAAGGAGGCATTTCCCCACCTGAGTCCGGGCTTTCCAGCGTTTAACATCCTCTTCCAAGAGCTTTTTCTCTGCCTGCAGCATCCCACTCTTCTCACTGAGCTCAGCATTCGACTCTTGCAGGGGCAGGATGTCTGCCTCGAGCTTGCGTACCTGAGAAAGCACAGGAAGGGATTATTACACTCTGCATCTCAGGAGACTAAGGAATCCCTCAAGAAAAAGTCAGGATAGAGCTTCTTTGCTAACTCTCTGCCTTCCAGTGGCCAGCTGAAGGAAAAGGACAAGGACAACAGCAGAGGATGATCCTACAGAGAAAACAAATATTCGTGCGACTTCCCAATCTTAGATGCTCACTCCGTACTTAGGTACAGGAGAGATTATTAATGTTAAATCCAATGGATTCCATTAAAATAAGCAGTATCCCCCTTTTAAACTCTTAATAAAGCTGCAGTGTTTTTATATGTATTCTTGTGCCATTTTTAATTCAATTGCTGATAATATCCTTGTTCCTGGTATGCCTCTAGCCAAGAATAAACACTGACTTCAGGTTCATCTAAACAGAACTGAACTTCAGGCTTTCCAATGCTGTAGATGGACAAGTGTCTTTTAAAATTCAGAATTGAAAGTTTCCTCATTAGTGCATGCCTTCAAGGAATAATTATAACGTAAATCATGTATTTACTGTAATTAGCAGTGGTATATCCTGACATTTAACTCCAACACTGAATATCTGAAAGGTTTATGTGAAGCTCAGTACTAACCTTTGCTTGTATCTGCTGTAGCTCTTGCTCCAGCCTCTCCTTCTCCTCCCTTAACATCTTGTTGGTTTCTATAAGTATGTTCATGGTCTCAGTTTTCTTCATTAACTCTTCATGCTGTGCAATGGTTTTTGCTGTTACCTGTGGAAAGAGTCAACTCAGGTTATTTGTTTTGCTTGCACATGCACATATACTCCATCTGGATCTGGTATAACACCACCTTGGAAAGCTATCATGGCATTCATGTACATTCAAGACAATGGGAAGCAGGAGATAGGGGGAAAAGGTGAATGATCTTTATTTTCCCTATTTATGAGATTTTGGAATTGCCAGACTCTCTCACAAGACTCAGAACAAGATACTCCATTTGGTTATAAGCAATCTCAGTTAAAAAACGCCGAATTCTTTCAAAAATTCGGTTTTGGGCACGGGCAACCCCAGAACAGCCCTGTACTCATTGAAATCATACCCAGCCATACCTGCACCTTCTCCCTCTCAGCATTGAGGCTGTCCTGCAGCTCCTGGAGCTCCCTCTCCAGGTGCTCCACTCTCTGGCGGTACCGCAGGCTCTCCACCTGCGCCACCTCGAACCTCGTCTCCGCAATCTCCTTCTCCCGACGGATAAACCTGCAGGGAGGAGTCCAACACCACATCACACCAGGAAAATGTCCCCATGTGCTACACCTACCTCCCACCAGCAAAAACGCACTTGAATTTTTAATATTATCCTTCAAGTAAAACGTAATACAGAACTATTGAAGTTCAAATCTAATTTATAACCTCCAGGAGAAGGAACCCAGAGCTAACGTTACCTAAGAATTTCCAAGATTTGTTCCTGGGATTTGCCTTCCTCATTAAGAGAAACATTTGCTGCAGTTGGGATGGCTTCTTTCATGGAAGTCACCATCTTATTGCTCATGCTCTCCAGCTGCTCATGCAATAATCGATTTTGTTTTTCCAGATCCTCACAGCGGGATGAAAGTTTTGAAGCTTCATCCTACGACAAAATCATTGACTGTGATTTCTGTGGCTGAATTTCTGCTAACTGAAAAAACCCACTGAAACAACAAAGCCCATCACACCTTGATCATTCTCTCTCTCTCTTCCCAGGAGGCTTTGGATTCCAAGAGCTCAGACTCTGCTTTCTGAGCAGCCTCCTCCAGCTGCTGCCTCACCGCTGTGTTTTTGGCGACTTGCTCTTTGATGGCCTGCAGTGCCTCCACATCAGCAGCATGAAGCATCAATTCCCGCTCGTATTTGTTCTGAGCTTCAGAAGCCATCATTGCCTGCACAAAACCAGAATAAATTAACTCTGCTACCCTCATTTTGTACAAAGGGACAAAATCAAGTGACCACAAAGCAAAAGAAAACCACTGCCCAAAGCCTCTGCTACTCTCAAGCACAGAAAACATGGAAACACCCCTCTACCAACACTTGGGGTTGGATTAAATAGCCAAAAATTTTTCAACATCCTTGACACCAATTAGTGCTGTTGGAATTCTCATCTGCAGAAAAGTAAATTCCCTTTAAAAAACAGCTGGTAACAAGACGATCTTCTCAGCTGCTGCTAAATATCACACTGCCCCAGAGTCTTAAAAGACGACAATTATCTTTAGGGATAGAAAAATACTTTCCCCCATTGTCTTGTTGGGAGCATTTACAGTTCCCTCCTTAGGGCATGGAGGCAGCAATTCGTTAAAACCAGTTAATTACATTCCCAAACGAATCATTTTACATAATGAAACAGACCTTAGAAACAGAAATCTATTGCATTCAATAAACAGCTGCTCCCATAATAGAGAATGTGCTCTCCCAGCACTTTTCCTGCCTCCAGCAGTCCCTGAGTAACAAGTTTAGTTTTGAGTTCAACTGAAAGCTAACAGGAATTTTGCTGACCCTGGCTAAAATAGGCAAACATCACAAACATACCTGTTCCTGGCAGTCCCTCCTGGCCTGCTGTTCATTATTCAGAGCTGTGCTGGCTCTCTGAAGGGCTTCCTGAACTTCTGACTGCACAGCTGACAGACTCTTCTTCAGTTCTGAAAGCTGCAGTGACAGGGGAACAACAAAAACAAAGTAAGAACAAACCCAGGACTAAGCAGCCAAGTATTTGCAGAATATTGAACACAGTCATTCATAATGGTGATTATTTTATTACTTATAGATTAAAATTAATATTAAAAGAGACAAATACTTTCTATATTTTGACTTATTAATATACAGAGCTCTTTCCCAGTAAAAATATAATTTTTTACTTTCAGAGTTGGGTAAATTCTAGTTACAGTCACTTTGTTTCCTTCTGAAATCTCTCACAAAAGCTGTTAGTTATGTTTTCCTGCTCAAAGTTCAGGCAAAGAGTGACAGCTTTAAATACACAATCACTCCACTGAAGTGATACTGTCCAAGTACTGCTGATGTTTGGAAACCTCTCACCCATTCAGGTGCCCTGTGTGCACTCTGAAAGACCTGGCCCAGGGCACTGCTATACTGTGAGACCCAAGGGAAGCTGAGGGAGCTTTGTGAAGCCCATTCCTGGGGGCTCTCAGGTGGGTCAGTGCATACCTGCTGTTCCATGTTCTCCACAGCTTTACGCTTCTCATCCTGCAGTTCCTGTTTTTCTTTTTCTGACTCCATTAACTTCTTTTCCAGATGTGCCTGATATTCTGAAGACTCCTTCAGACGAGCTTCTACGGTTGTACGAACTTCCTCTGTCACCTTCATTAAAATCCATCATGAGATCCACTTTTTATCCAGTTAAATACATTATTCTGATACAAAACTGGAATTTTATTAACAATTTAAAGACAGAATAGGTATTCTCAGCATCTAATTTAGACCAACAACATTGAAAATGTGGAAAATCATGAACAGCAATGAATTTTTATGCTAAAAAAACAATTACTGTAAATAAAAATAAGTGATTAACCACTAACTTGTTTTTCCTTATTGAGGGATTCTTCCAGACTAAGAACCATGGCCCTGTACTGCTCCACATTACTGGAACTAGTCTTGAGCCTCTCTTTCAGGTCATTGACTTGTTCCTCAGCTTGTCTCAGCCGACTCACAAGATCATCCACGTCCTCATTTGTGCTGGGCTGACCTGCAATATTAGAACACATTCATTAATTGAAGTTTAATTTAATTTTAAACCCGCTGTTCTCTTGAAAATGGAAGTAATTTTAGGATAACATGATAAAAAGAACTACTTTCACAAAGCTTCCCTAAATAAAACTGTAAGTCCCCACCAAAATAAGGGATTGCAATAAACATTGCTGGCTATTTAAAACTATGTAACCAAATACACTTAAGTTCCCTCAAATAAAAATAAAAGGAATCCTCTAACAAGTTTTGCATTATTTTTCCCCTTTGTCAAAGGCTGCTTGGATGTGAACTTTACATTAAAAAAATCATGTTGATTATTATCTGTCTGAATATGTGATTGCAGTAACAAAGTGGTTCATTTTTTAGTGTACTGTTGTCCCAGTTCTAATTATGATGGACTGTGAATTTTACCATTCTGCAGATGGCAATGCTTAGCATAGAGAGAAATTAACAGTAGAGGAAGACTTTACCTTTCCCTGGAGGCCTTTGTGAGGACTGGGATGTGAGCTGTGCCTCAGTGTTGTTCAGCTGCTGTTTCAGCATGGCACTCTCCTTCTGGGCATTCTTCAGGAGCTCCTTTGTGTTCATGTGACGGCTGGTCTCCGTCTCCAGCTGCCTCTTCAGGTCCAGGATATGAACCTGCAGGCACAGGCCCTTCAGTTTGCAATTATTCCCAAAGGGCACAGAGGCCAAGCATGGTTCTACATGGCAGGTGTGGAGAAGAACACACTGCACTCTGTCAGAAGCACCTTTGGGTTTTTTCCTCCAAACAAGTGCAGCACATTTACACTCACCTCCTGATTCTTGGTAAGGGAATGTCTTTGTTCCACCTCACTCTCCAGCTTCTTCTTCAGCTGAGATATCTCACGCTCCAGCTTTTCTATCTGATTATTGAGTCTCTGCTTTGTTTCTGTCTCAGATCTCTCAAGTATTCCCTGAGAAAAGAGCACGATGCACTTTGTTTACAACACACCTCAGTAATTTTCTTCTGAATTACTGAAGCACTCCATACAAAGTTGTCACATCACTTCTCCAATCCCAAGGAATAATTAAAAAATAGGTAGACAGAGAAAATGATAAAAAGTAGTGCTTACAATGTTTGACTTAGCTTTGAAATGTTAATACAATAAATAGTATTAGAAGAAAATCTATTATCCATGCAGTCTAATGCCATGGACTAAAAAACCTCCAAAAGATCTACTAGAGAAACAGAATTCAGTCACATGATAAAAAGTGCTTCCTTAAATACATTCTAAGTGTCAATATACATTATAATAAATTTTATGAATGCATAGAAGTAAATATAACAGCAAAATCAACTACCACAGGAGGCACTGTTAAATTTTGCTATCATAAAAATTACCATTACAAATTTTTTCCTTTCACTTTGGTTCATGTGTTTTGTTTCCATTTGAGTGTGAAAATCCTCCTCATCAACTCAGAATTCTCAGGACTTTGTTCAGGTAAATAACAGTATCATAATGTAGGACAGGAATCCCAAACTTGCTGAAAGAAGTTGCTGAAGTATTTTATATTGTACTGATTAGTAACCACATAAAAATCCATGTCAAGACCCAAACCCTTGAGTCTTTTATTTGATTTTCATTGGTATTTATTGAAAAGCCTGACAGACAGATCCAACCTGGGCATAAGAACAGCACCACATACCTGAATTGTTCTCAAATTGGTGAGCAGCAGGTTCTGTCCTCTTTGTTCAACCAGCAGAGAGTCACGCTGCTGAGTCAGGCGCACGTCTGACATTTTCAGGATATCCTTCTCTTTCTTCAAGTTTTCTGCTCGTACCTTTAAGACAGCAAATAATAAAAACTTTGTTGTTAATCCCAAATCCATCCACTAAATTTAGTATTATTTTTAAATCCATGTGAATTAAGCTAATAGTAAGAACAGACCTACTGGACATTCTGCTTTCCCTGCACTCTGAAGCACCTTGGAATGTTCTTAGAGCTCCAGTCTTCACTTGGGACATTTCAGGATAATCATAAGGAAAACTCTCATGCTACGCTGGAATATCCCACAGTGCCACACACTGCTACTGACCTCTGCCACTGCCAGTTTTTCATTAGCTCCCCTCAGGTCCTGAGTCATGGTGTTGATGATCTGCTCCTGCTTCTGAGTGGTGGCTGTGAGCTTCTGGGTTCTCTCGTGCAGGGAGGTGATTTCCCGGCGATAGCCTTCCACGTTATCCTGCAGCATCTCATACCTTCCAGGGAACACAGCAAAGCCAGTCTGCCACACTGCACTGCCCAGCTCAACAGGGGCATGCACACAGCTGTGTGCTTCCTGGTTTTAGGCTTCAGTTTGCACATAGGTGCCTCACTCAAGTACAGCTTCTGCTCTTGATCCCACCCGTGCTATTTCCTTTATGTTCTTACACAGAATAGACAGTATCAACTGTGAGCAAACAATATCAAGCAGCCAGAGAACACCTAGGGCAATGATATTATGTCTGAATTACCGTTTGGAGGCAAATTCCAGCTGTGTGGATATCTTGGCATTTTGTGATCTCAAGTCTGTGACCTGCTCCTGAAGCTTTTCATTCTGTTCATTCAGAAGCTTGTCGTTCTCTGCCTTTTCTTTTTTATAGTTCTCAAAAACTTCCTGCAACTGCAGCAAAGGACAGGCATAAAAGTGCTTACCAAAAGCAAGTGAAAAAGAAATAGGGACAGCTTTGTGCAGTGTCTACTGAAAAATGTACCTGCTTAAGAGCAGCCTTGGCCTCCACAGTCTCCACGGACTCACTCATGGACACTGGAGCAGGAGTCGCCATGGACTGAGGTAAATTCGGGCGCTTTGGAGTAGATGTAAGACAGATGTCCTCTGGTAACATACCTGAAGCTACAGGAAGGTAAAGGGGGTTTCAAAGCTGTGTGTGATCTGCTGTGCTTGCCACAGCAATCACACACAGCCCCTGCAGCCCGGGTACCTTGCAGAGGGATGATGGCCCCCGTGGTCTGGGTGAGCAGGATGCGGAACATGTCCCGCTGGCGGATGATGGACTCCACGAGCTGCAGCTGGTGCTGCCGTGACTCCCGCAGCTGCTGTAGCTCACTGACAGCCTCATCCAGCTGGCTCTGGAGCTCAGAGATCCTGAAACAACATCAGCTGCCTTCAGCTTCACAGACAGGCACGTCCAGGTGCTTTGGGCACCCTCCTTCTACAAGGATGGTGAGGGGCTAGAGTGTGTCCAGGGAAGGGAACGGAGCTGGGGAAGGGGCTGGAGCAGCAGGAGAGGCTGAGGGAGCTGGGAAAGGGGCTCAGCCTGGAGAAAAGGAGCTCAGCGGGGATCTTATGGCTCTGCACAACTCCTGACAGGAGGGGACAGCCAGGGGGGTCAGGCTCTGCTCCCATGAAACAAGGGACAGGACAAGAGGAAATGGCCTCAAACTGTGCCAGGGGAGGTTTCAGTTGGATATCTAGAAGAATTTTTTCCCAGGAGTTGTTAAGCATTGAAACGGGCTGCCCAGGGAAGCTTGGAGCCCCCATCCCTGGAGGTGTCCAAGGAAGGCCTGGACATGGCACTCAGTGCTCTGGGCTGGTGACATCCAGGGCACGGCTTGGACTCAGTCCTGGACATCTTTCCCAAACCTAATGATTCTGTGAACCTATGACAGAATCCTGCAAAGCTCTAGGAGACAGGTCTTTTGGGCTGCCATTTGCAGATGAAAAAGAAAGCAGGCCTCATTCCTGAACAGCATAATTCTATTCATGTAAATAGCTTCAAATTGTCAGTTGCATGAGCAGAGAGTCAGGCTAAGAACCCGTCACACAGAATTCACACCTGTGGCCTTTACAGTAGTGATTCAGATATATGCACACATGCAGTTTTTTCTTCAGCTAACAGGAATAAAAGCTTATCTTTTTGAAAACAGCTCCGTTGTGTGAAATCAGTCAGTAGAAGACTGACAATTACTTTTACTTCAGGTTTTGATGACAGGACCTATTATAAGATATAAAGCTATAAAGCCATTTCAATAGAAACCTGAAGGTCCTTTAGCTTAATAAGAACTTGCTTTTATGAGTTACATAGCTGCACACAATTAATAACAGTCAGAAGTAAAAAACTGAAAAATGCTTGAATGAATCCCCATTACTACTTAGTACAAAGTTAATGAAAAGGAAGAAGTGACCTACTTAGATGATGTTGTTTCTTGCTCCTCTTTTTCTTTTGCCTCCCCCAGCTCCCGAAGAGCCACCAGGAGACGCTGATTCTGCTGCTGAAGCTCTTGGATATTTCTGTAGGAGACCAGGTGTTGAGTGATCACTTCAGAGGAGCTGCTGATGTCAGCAGAGCTCACTGCTTCATCACGGATCACATGGTTGCCTCTGGCTTCCTCCAGTTCCATTAACAGCACACAGATCTGAAAAAGAACAGTCCTCATGTAAGGCCTGCCAAGACCCTAAACTTTGGTCTGAAAAACAACATATCAGGAATAAAGGAATTGGCAATTAAGGGGTTTTCCCTACAATGTGCAAACAACTACAATCAGTAAATCCTCATAAGACATGACAGAAAAAATAGCTTGACAAAAGGCAACAAATCAGAAGTACATAAACTGCTCAGTTCTGTGAACAGATCACAGGACAATCCAATATAACAAAGAAATTATATAAATGAGTTTTTCACGTCAGATGCTTAACAATATTATTCTAAAGCAGCACCATTTCTATCCAGCTCAACGTATTCCAGTTTTGAAAGCAGAAGTACCATGCTATCCTGAGGGGAAGCTTTAATGTCACCAAGGTACTTAGGACAGCCATGACTGTGGCTGAATGCAACTTCCAAGCAAACATCTGAAATGCAGCAGCACATGTATACACCAACTGCAAACAGCACATTTAACCACGGCAACGTTTTTCCTACCTGCTGGGAGAGATCCTTCACTCGCACTTCCAGCCTCTGGCTCTCCCTCTCAAAGAAGGAGGCGTGTTTGTTGGCTTGGTCGGCGCTGTCCTGCAGGCGATGGATCTCCTGCAAGCACACCAAGAGGAGCAAACATCACACCTCAGCTGGACACATTCCTTTCCAGAGAGATAACAGCATGTGCACACACGCCTGGGGAACCAAACTTTTCCTTAAAGTTACATTCCCAAGGTAAAGCTGCAGGTTTTCTGGAATCAAAAGCCACATTCTTTTATAATGTATTGGTGTATGCTTTAAAACCAGTAGGAAAGGAGCACTGAAGTCCAATCTTATGCCAAATAAACACTAAACTTTGTTTAGTGAACCTACTCTCTCATAAAATCAGAGACTGTAAATCACCACTATAAAAAACAACAAAATATGTTGGTCCTGTAAAACGCTTTGTACAGTTCCAGAAATCGCAAGCCAGAAAATCCAACACATCTTTTCCCCATAATAAAAGCTGACTAAAAGATCAATTTCGTACACTTACAATAGCAATTAGGTCTAAAGATTTGAAAACTAATTTGTTTTCCAAAATTATACATGCTCTTTTATTTTACACTGACCTTCATAGCTTGTTCAAGCTTTGCAGACAGACTCGCAACAGCTTTCTGGGAACGCTCAAATTCTTCACGCTGACGTTTTAAGATTGGGGCTTTGGCTTCTACTTCCTGCACTATTTCATCCAAATATTTATTGATTCTCTTATTCTCCAGCTTCTCCATATGCAACTGATCCTGAGTTTCTACATAGGCATTGTACAGCTGCAACAAAAAAGGTTTGGGTTTGTTTTTGATACGTCTGTGCAGATCTCTTTAAAAAGAACCATTGGTAATGATACAATTCATACCTTAAGGCACTGCAATTTTATACAACTGAACTAGTTAATTCAGAAAAACAAGCTGGACTTTTAAAATAAGGTTCTAGGACTCCTATCACAGCAAAGAAGTTACACATAATTTACACATAATAATTTAAAAATGGCAAACTTAATAGTGCAACTATCTGCAATAATGCTACACAAAAGGCATAAGTTTTATGCAAATTTAAGACAAATATTAAAACCAATACCACAGAATAAAGGAATTTAATGGCTGAACAAAAAATCAGTAACAAAAAGTGACAACATAAATTGCAAAAACAGAAATGTAAAACCCCCTAGAACCTGTATGACCTATGGTTATGTTAATTTTTTTGCAAGTATAGGCCAAAACCACAGCAGTACAGATTAAAAAATTATGTAAGAAAAGAAAGGCTGCTGCTGCCAAAAATGCATATAGAAAGTAAGTTTATATTAACAAAACCCACCTATTTCTGAATTTGATCTACTAAAGAAATACTGTAAGGCATACTGAAGAAAATCCCAGTAACTCAGCAGGAGAAGTCTGCCTCAAGTAAGATTTCCTTGCCTTCATCAGGCATAACCCCAAACCCAGAGAGTGTCCCAAGCCTGACCCTCTCCATTCTCAGAGTGTCACTGATGGCATCCAAGGGCTTTGCTGCTGGAGAGATTGTGCTCACTCACCTCAGTTAACTTCATGCCAGGCTTGACCACTTTGGCCACTGCTGCAGCAGTGGGAGACATGGCTGCCAGCTCCTCCTCGGACAGGATGGCTCCTGGAGACACAACCCCTCCATTACCATCCAAAAGCTGCAATAATCCCCACCAGAAATACTCTTAAATATCATATCTGACTGGCTTTATTTGAATTGCTGAAAGATGTTGCTACTAAGATTCCTAAAATTTAAACAATTTCAGAACATGAGCAGTTGAAATAGCTGGAGCAAGGCTTAACCTCAGACTTTTTATCACACTGTCAGAGGTTTGGAATAGCAGAGCAAATTATTTTCATTTAATTAAGACAATGATTGAGCAAATGCACTCCATGCCTCTGTTCTTTAGAAACTATGGATATGTAGCAAGCAACAAAAAAGACAGAGCTAAAACAGTGACTATTGAGCAAGATTTAATGTTAAACAGAAATTTAAGGACAGAGGTTTGTTTTCTGCTGCCTTTTTTTTAAAGAGGAAAATAAGACTAGTTTATCATCTCCACTTCCCTCTCCAGAAAACCACTAAAAGCACACTGATTCAGCCTTGAAGAAAAGTTTCCTATCCATTTTCTTTAAAAAGATAACAGATTAACAAAAGAACTTCAAAAAACCATGACAGAAATGCACCTTCTACTGAGGGGAGCATATTTATATACATATATAAACATATGTATATACATGAGAAAGCTTTTAAATGAATTATTAAAAATCACCAAAGATGACATCAGATTAATGGAGCTGGCTCTCACAGACATTCAGCACAATACCCTTGAAAGATCATAAAAGCCCACGAGTTTCTGCATTTCAGGTGCCAGCTGATCCCACCTTTGCGCTTCGTGGCCGACAGTAAATCATTGGCGTTCTCCAGCTCCTTCTCCAGCTTACTGATCTTCTCCCTCAGCTCCTTTTCCATGGCAGCTTTTGACTCCTCCACCTCAGCCAAATGCTCCTGGGCTGCTTTATTAGCTAAATTTAAATCAGACAAGCAGGTTTGGTGTTGTGATTGAAAATACACCTGTGTACCTTAAATTTTACTTTATATGATCTGCAGAAGTTCATGCTGATAAGAAAACTCAGCAGTGTGAGAAAAGCATGAACCACTGCCTATCACCTTTGCTTAGAAAAGAGCAAAACTATCAACTGTCCTTAGCAGTGAAAAGGAGCCTAAACTAAAAAGCTAAAGTGAAGACATATCTTGCAAAATTAGACCCTTCAATCAAAATCCATAGTAAAATTCCAGGTGTATTTGAAAATAGTTCCCCAACCATCAGTAAATCCAACTAGTCAGGTACAGTTTTTCTTACAAAGGGGCTGATATTTCCATCACCCCAAAAGCCCAGTCAAATTCCTCTCAGGAACACAAAATCCCCATTTTTCAGAGCATCAGGGTACTCCAAGGAGCCCAAGTGCTCTCCTCCCTTTGCCAGCTTACCTTCACCTGCTTCCTTCAGGAGCTTGTGCAGCTCTTCCACTGCTCCTGTCAGCTCATTGCTCTTTGCCTCCGAGTCATCAGCAGCACTCTGAAGAAAGCATTTTAGGTCACCTTTAGTACACAGCAACAGCAGCCCCATGCTTACAAGAAAGCTTAAACTGACCACAAATTATGAACACAGGTTTCTGTGAAAAATGCTGAAAGATTCACCTAAGCTGGTCAATCCTTTCCATATGGATTATCTCACTTTGATGCAAACTGTCTGTGAGTAAGAAGCATCAGACACTGATTTGATGTGACAATTCCCAATGTATGGTCTTTAGCTGCTTACAGCTGCTGGTGGCTCTTTCCTTCTGACTAAAGCAAACTGGGAATTTTCAATACTCTATTTCAAACTGTGTGAAGAATATGGTATTTTTAGGGATCATATTATGTAACAGTTTATGTTTTTTTGCTTCCAGCTTGAGATCTCCCAAGTGCAAAGTTGTACAACTTTTATTTGGTATCTGTGCAAGAGAGCTCACAAAGCAGAGCTTTGTGGTAACCTGTGCACACCAAAGAGCAAGCAGTTGTACATTTCAGCTTAGCCAGAAGGTTACAGGGTATTTTTACTCTTTGAGCAAACAGAACCAATATTACTTGTTTAGATTATGCATCTTTGACACAGTACAGGACATTCAGCTGGGTCCTAACCAAGTCACCAATACCTGAAGTGTTCAGAAATGAACTTCTAACTCAGAAAAATCTCTTCCATAATCATACTTTTCATATAAACTTTTACCTTCCAGTAGATCCTAAGACATAATCACATTTTTACAGTATGAAGCCTCAAAATAGTTGGCATAAAATTACTATTTCAACCCTAGTTTTGCTTATTCTCCAAGATAATCCAAACAGTGTAAGAGTCTAAATGCTGACTAAGACAGCAGCAAAGAAAACAATGTTTTGCATGTTTCACAAAGTCCTGCAATGGAAGTTAGCCTTTCCATACCCAAATTTTGTGGGACAAAAATCTCCAAACTGGCCTGCATTACGTAAGATTCAGCCCCTGTCACAGTTACAACGAAATTAACAAACTCACCTTATACAAGTTGGATAATTTTATGTGGGCATTGAGTTCATTGTGGAACCTCTCTTCCATGCTTGCCTGCTGCTCTTTTGCCTGGCAAATGCAAGAGGAGACAGTTTAGGGGAGCATCCCACTATTTTTATTTCACTCATTTTATTGTTTGATTTGTAGAAGCAACTGCAATGCTGTTTAATATGTTTCGAGCTGTCTCACCTCCTTCAGTTTATTCAAAAGTTCTTCAACATGCTTCTGGAGGTTTTCATTTGACTGTTTCAAGCTGTTCACTTGTTCCTCCATTCTGGAAACCTATTCAGAGAAGGAATAAGAACACTATATAAAATTTTTAGTTCCTAGTCCAGTTTATTTTGGAAAATATTTGTCTCATTGTTTTTAACTGAAAAATAAAAACAAACCCAAAAGTTGCTGAAAGAGCATAAACGGTCACTCAACTACAGTCATTAAAGTATTGTTGTTTAATACAGTTAATTGGGTGGTATAATTTCTAAAAATGACAACTCAGTAATTACATCACCTCCTCCTTTTTGTTCTCCAGACTGCATTTGAGCTCCAGGATTTCATTGCCCTTCTCCCTGGCAGTATGGAGCAGTTCATCAGTTTTGGCTTTCAGCTCAGCATTCAGCCACGTGTTCTGGTTCTGCAGCAGCTCTTTCTCTTGCTCCAGCCTTTTCTCCCGGTACTGAAAAGAGAATTGCACAGTGTGATTGCAGTGGTTCCACAGAAAATAAAGCAGACAATTAAACTACTCTGAATAGAGGAGGAGGAGTAGCAAAAATGTACTGCAATTTGGTAAATACAGGCACTGCTCCTTATTACACTGGTAGTAAGTTACAAGTATCAAGCAATGAGAAATTCCTGCCACTTGAGTTAGTTTCCTCCAAGTTTATATTAGTTGGGAACATGAACTAGATTAGTAGCCTTTTAAAGGAAATTAACTATTATATTGAGGTTTTTGTCCTTTCCTCCTCTCTTTATGAGTTTATTCTGCCCACAGAGTAATGGTAGAGGTTCACATCTAATTATTTTTCTGTGATCTATCTCCCTTTCATGGACCTGGAGTCCTTCCCAGCAGGAAGGAGCAGCCACCACTGCCAGCAAGAAGGCCTGGACACGCTTGCCCAGCCTGTTACCCCCTGTCTTCCAGGAATACAGATCTCACTTCCAGCCACAGCCACCGATTTTATAATAAAAGAATTTGCTGTAAATAACAGGTGCTCACTTGACCTACTTTCCAAGGAATCATAACAAAATGGTGATTACATCACACACAAACAATGCAGAACACACACTGTGCTTATAAAGCCCTACTCACCTTCATGGAAACATCTGATGTTTGGAGCTCATCCAGCTTCAGCTGAAGTTTTGCCTTTTCTGTGCTTGCCTCTGTGAGCTTTTCATTTAAGCGTTTAACATCCTCTGGAGGAGGGAAATCAGTGTTGGAAAAAGCTATTGTGTAACAGCTTTAATTACTAAATTGCAAAGAATGACAACAGGCAAGATACTTTGTATGTAATTGTATGTTGGGGACTAAGATACTGTACAAAGCACATTTTTTTAATGGGGAAAAACAAGCACCAAAGGGCTGTTTTTCTGCAATTACTGGGTTATTTCCTGGTATTTATTGACTGTGCTCCTGGCTGTACCATTTAAATGTTCAACTTCCTGAGATCGCCTCTCAGTTGTTCGGACCAAGTCTCTCTTCTCAGCTTCCAGTTCCTCCTTCTCTCGACTTAACTGGCTCTGAAAAATATTACAGAATGGCAACAAAGAAATGTGATCAGCCCTCTGGAAACACAGTTTACAGCCAGTAAACTGCCGTTCTGCTTAGACTCAGAAGCACACAGCAGTGAGCTAAACCTTATCGAGTTACCCCAGCCAACTGAACACTGGGATAAGAGGCTTAGAGGGGGAAGACAAATCACAATGGAGCTGTTCAAAGCTGCATTTCAATTTAATATTCTTGGAAAGACAGCTGTGATAGTCAGGAATTGATTGAAACAGCTTTATGTGGTTAAATAAAAGGGGTAACAGAGTAAACAAGGATTGAACACATGCCTCAATATAAAAATCAAAACAAAGTCAGTAATCTTGGATCATTTACAGGCTACACTGTCTCTGCCCTCAAGGCATCACTACAAAGCACCTCAGTCAGGCCCAGGTAATCTCCTCTGGGAAAACAATGAGATCTATCTTTTCACTGTGGAAAAAACATCTAATAAACTTGTTTTAGCTTCCTGCTTCAAAACTACTGTTCTGCTGGATCAGTCAGCTCAAGACTCATCCTGCAACCCAGTGACTTTTGGGCATAACACAAGAAAAACTGTGCCAGTGGGAAAGGATGGGGGAAAACAACTCTTGTTTATACCTTTGTCTGAATTTTGGGGCTTTGGTTTAAAGTCACTTCACAACAGATTTCAGCTGGAATGGAACAATCCATCCAAACTGAAACAAAAGCACCTGCTCACCTGTCATTCCTTTTGCTAAAACACCACCTTTTACTTTAAAAGTTCCTACAATTTTCCTGCACACACACCCTATGGGCATGTAAGCATCTCCCTGAGCTGGCACTGGTACTGATCCTGATACACTCCACTGGGAACTGAGGGCATCCTGTGCTGCCAAGGGCAGGGGATCCAGAGGATTTCAGCTCCTGCCAAGGCCCAGCAGTACCTGAACGGCGGCGCTCCGGTCCTGGGCAGCCTCCAGCTCCTTGTTCTTCTCACTGAGCACCTTCAGCTGCTCATCTGGGGGAAGGAACAGCACTGAGAGATCCCCACTGGAATGTGACAGAACTCACCCCCCAAATGCAACAGAACCAAGATTTCCCTGACAAACATTTGTAACAAAGGATAGAGGAGTGCCAGGCTGCACCCTGGATACCCAGGGGTGCTGAGGCAGACGAAGGCAATCCTCAGAGCAGAAGCATCTTTTGTGAGGATCAATACACAGCCCACTGGACTCTTACTGCCCAGCAAGGTGGGCTTTCTTCATGAGACAAAAGATTCCATTAAAAAAGGCTGACTTGAACACACCACCAAAACACAGCCCCACAAATGCAGCTGATGATTTTCAGCTCCTGTGTAAAACCTGCAGCAGTTCCCACAGCACAGGGCTGAAGGGGGAATATCCTGCCCAACACTTCAGGATGTTACACAGTTACACTTACGAAGCTTTTTAAGCTCCTCCCGCAGAGTTTGACATTCCTGGGTCTCGTTTACAAGCCTTTCCTGACTCTGAGCCAGTCGCTTTTCCACTTCAAAGTACTGTTGTTCTGCAAAATGACAAAGCCATCTCAGTTTCACATAATAAACAGTTTCTTCTTTCTCACCTTTACCAAGGATCACGCTAAAGGAAATATATAAAAATGCTGAGACTGTAATAGAATTTGAAGGAAGGGAAAAAAAAAAACAACACAAAAACATTTTTGAAGACAAAACCCTGCATTTCCACATTGATTGAATGTGGTTTAAACACTTTGCTAGCATGACAAGTAGTATGTTTCCAGAAATTGTGAAGTGTTTCAGCCTGGTCTAGTGGAAGATGTCCCTGCTGATGGCAGGGGTTGGAGTGAGATGAGCTTCAAGGTCCCTTTCAACCCCAATCATTCCATGATTCTGTGAAATGACTCATCAAGTAAGAGCTTAATTAATCTAAATAGTTCTTTAACCATTTTCATGTAACCAGAGACATTGCACCAGCCCAATTATGCAATATGGGCTCATCAGTTTAAAACTTCCTTTACTTCTGGGGTATTTCTATACATATACAATGAAATCCACATGGCCCCAGGTATCAAGGGATTTGATCTGGGAAAATTTTTAATGGAGAGTTCTTAAAATTAATTCCTGGGTTCTATTCCCTTAGCAGTGGAAAAAAAAAAAAAAAAAGGAATTAAATATGAATTTTTGTGATCTGAAAGAGTAACTGTGTCATGGAGCTTCAGCGTAAGACACTCAGTACAAGCAGAACTAATCCCACTCTTGGGCAGAATGGGCTTCTAAGGAAGCACTGGGGGATGTTTGTTTATCATCTTCTCATCATTACAATTTCAAATAATGCTGCTCCTTCTGCCACACAAGAGAAGAATAGACCTGGAGGAGAGTAACTTGCTAAAACCTGTGGGGTACCTTAATTTACATCATACTTTAGTACATTTACCAAGATTTCTACCATGAAAGAGAAGGAAAAGCTGAATGGTAGAAGTTTACATCAGAAGTAGGTCACATCCTCTACAAATTAACTCATATTCACAACCCCACACTCTTGTCTCCTGCTCTCTGTTGGTATTACTGTTCTGAGATCACCTCATCTCCCACTCAATATAAAAATATTGATTCCATCAGGGTGATTTTATGGAATGGAATTTAACAGTATGGTATAAACCTATGGCTGTTTGAGAGCTGTGTAAACAAAGCTGTTTTCTCCTCCACAACGAGGACCAAAGCAGAGTGAAGCACAGAGCTGTTTAGGTTGGAAGAGACACCTAAGATCAGAGTCCAATTATTGCCCAGCACTGCCAAGGCCACCACTGACCCATGTTCCCAAATGATACATCCACAGGGCTTCAAAATCCAAATGGAGAGGATTCCACCCTGGGGCAGCTGTGCCAGGGCTGGACAACCCTTTCAGTAAAGGAATTTTTTCCCAATATCCAAGCTGAGCCTCCCCTGGGCCAGCCTGAGGCCGTTCCCTCTCCTCCTGTCCCTGTTCCCTGGGAGCAGAGCCAGACCCCCCTGGCTGTCCCCTCCTGTCAGGAGTTGTGCAGAGCCACAAGGTCCCCCCTGAGCCTCCTTTTCTCCAGGCTGAGCCCCTTTCCCAGCTCCCTCAGCCGGTGCTCATCAGATCTGTGTGTATCAATGGTAGCTAATAAACCTAACGAAAAGCTTTCCTTTAAGCCCACTTCAAACGCTGTTCTAACCCTGGACGTCTCTTAGCAAGAGAAAACAAAACAACAGAAAAAACTTAATAAAAAGGCTCCAGGAGCCAAAGCGAGAGATAAACACCGATCAGATCCCACTGCAGGTCCCTTTCCAGCCCCTTCCCGGCCTCACGGCCCCAGGACAGCCCCCGAAAGGCTCTGGAAGACAACACCGCGTTCCGTGCCGTGCCCGCGCCGCCTCCCCTGAGCACGGCACCGCGGGCCCGCCGCCCGCACTCACCGCTGTCCACCTTGAAGCGCTCATGACGGGCCCGCAGCCCGTCAATCTCGCCCTGCTGGTCACCCAGGAAGCGCTCTAGCTTGCCCTGCACGGCGCGGGGCAGCTTGGCGAGCTCGGCCCGCTCCAGGAGCTGCTGCAGCACGGCCGCCATGGCTCCGGCACT